>JBAHVQ010000469.1:113858-124459 GCA_036872915.1 Nanipora kamurai | reverse complement strand
TATATATATATATATATATATATAACTACAGACGGTATATATATATATGTAGTGCTAAGAACATTAGTGACCCAATCGGGTATCACCTCGAGGGCCGCTTTTTTGTTCGTACCAAGTTGTAACGTTATCTGTGCATCTATAATTGAAAAGAAAACGGGAAAATGAAATCTATTTGTTACATCGTTACATATATATATTATATATATATCGCCTGAGCGCGTGAAACTCAAAGTAGCGACAGAAAATTTTGTCTATTTTCACTTTCATATTAAACAAAAGATCAGAGTTACGTTCGAAATGCCGCCACCAAATCCAATGCTGTATAGAATCCATCAACCGGAAAAAGACATAAGACAGAAGTGAGCCATATGCCAGAGCGCTCTAACTGCGAGCAGTGTGTACGCGCACGTGTGCAAGCACGTGTATATATATGTATATATATATATACACGTGTCTGTAGATTGAACTATATATAGTTGCCTGATGATCGCCAGAGCGCGTGAAACTCGGAATAGCGACAGCTAAACATTTGTCTCCATTTGTGTTATATATATATATATATATATATATATATATATACATATTAATGCCATGAATATATCTCTTTCTTTTTATTCAATATGAATATATTTATAAATAAGTATATATGTATATATATGGATATATACAGATAATCAAAGGGCCAGCTTTGACCACCGTTTCCAAATAACTTAACACAATAATCACAACAGCAAAAAATTAAAGAGTTGCCGTTAAATTGTTCTATATATGTATATATATACACACACACCTATCGTTGATATCACTGATATCACTGATGTATATATATATATATATACAAATGCGCCAGGCATATATATATATACTAATCACAACTTGTAAACATAGGAAAAAACACTTGCTATGTAATATTTGTTAATCTATTCCGCATTTTTATTGCATGACGTCATCTCTGTGGACATTATCAAGTTTCCTAGGTGCTAACATCATACGCGATCACTACCTGACGAGTGTGGCAAGCTCAGCTTGCCATACGAAACAAATTTGTAGTAAATCTTTATGTAGTAACCCAAGCTAATATAATTCGCTCTACTCTGGTATTCAGAGCTCTCTATTCGTATGATTTTTTAAAAATCTCACTTATCTATATATATATATCTATCTATCTATATATATATCATTGATAGGTGACTTCTCTGTAAGCGAGAGTATTCTACACGATTGTAGGGCAAATATTTATTTCAGTAGCTCGACATTTAACTATTAAATTTTGGGTAAATTTTGAACTACTGAAATATATCAGGTTGGTGAACATTCTTAACTTGAAGACATGTACAGTTTTAACTGGGAAAAAAATCCATTAGAAAATTTACCTAAATCATGAAGGTTCTGTATGACATTACAAATTCTGGCGTACAATCTGTTGTTGCGTCTTCATGAATTATTTAGTGTTAAACTGTGTCTTACCCACCATTTATTTCGAAGTATCACGAGTAAGGTGGACAGGGAAGTTAATGAATAGAGAGAAGAGAGATCAAGCCGAGACCGCCTGCCAAATAATAATTTAAGGGATTTTAGTATCAGTCAAAACCACTCTCACGGTCCTATGGTACTATTACTGCGCTCGACGGATACGATATAGCTGCAGACTCTCGAACTGTGATAAAGCCTTAAAGATATCATAGCCATGAACGCTATGCATTCTCAAAACAGCCACAAGTCCTCATGACAACTGCCATCGTTACTCTTAGGGCTGCCAAAACTGTCACCTGAGTTCCAAGTACATTCCACTCACAAATTGATATAGGTGCAGAAGCAGCAACTTGGGAAAGAACGTGGGAAAAGTTTCGAATTTCGCAATCCAAGAAGACGACTAAGATGAACAACTGAAGTAACTATTTGTACTTCAAACCACGAGATTTGCTAATGTATTGGGGAGTGGTAGAGTGATAATGTTCTCTCCAAGCGGTCTAAGGAGTTACATACTGTCCATTTTCAAAGACAAAATACTTAAATGTCAGGATTATACCTGACGCTACAGACGAACTGGGACCCTGTTCACGTATGGGAACATCGTCGTGAAGTATTTGCCACCATGCATAGAGACACGAGAATAATTTAACCGGCATCAAGGCCGCGGAAATAAAATGATGACGTGACCGGAATTACTCTTGAGAATGGAAATTACTCCATATCTTTGACTATGTTAAATTTTAAAGAGGATACGTTGGCGTTGAGTTTTTGTAAACTCATTATTTAGTAGCGCAAAGTCATACGCACGTCAGCCACATTTCCGCAAGAGGTTTCATTTTTTCTGTCGCTGTGATACTGTTTCGTAATCATAAAAATAATGGCTAGACTAATCGCCGCGGGTAAACTCTAAATATACCTTTAAAATCTAATTGTAGTTCCAGTGGAACTAACTTCCCAAAAAGTTGAAAGGTTCGTAGACTGCCGAATTTATGATAAAGAATTCTAACCTTTCGAGCAATGGCCGTTCGTGAGAGAGTGAAACGAGTTCTAAATGATGCAACGAGTTCTAAACGAGTTCTAAGTTTATTTAGAACTCGTTTCACATCCCTGACGAAGGGTCATAACTCAAAACCTTAGAATTCTTTATCATAAATTCGGCAGTCTACAAACCCTTCAACTTTTTGTGCTGTTTCATACTGCCTACGCAGCATCCCATTTTTATATCGTTGTCTGGAACTAGCTTCCCTTGAAGTTAAACCAGTGATCAAAAATTTCGTTGTAGACGCAAAGTTTATTTGGTTATGTCCACATAACGCTTTATCATAAACGTGCATCTTCTCATCCATATTAAAGGACGTTCAAGTTTCCATAACGCTTTGTTTTTGTCAGCTTTCAGCAACCCCTCGAGAATAATTGTATGGAACGCTCTTTCAAAACATTCCCAAGTATTACACAACGGTACTTTTGTCCTAAAACAGCTTTGTTACAAAAGCTCTCCCTTGACAGTCGACCCGAAAACATACAAGCACAGACTCAAATACTCTCATAAGTTCTAGCTGACTCTGCGGTTATCTATGAAAACTGGATTCTGCCTTTTCATTGCAGCCACGTTTAGACAAAAGGAATTAACACAGTTAAGTGATTGGATGTAATTTAGTTAATTATCTCTAGGACATAATGACCATTGACGTCACGTGCAGAACAGAAATGTCTATTGCTATTACGCTGATGTCTGGCAGTGTAGCAGTTTAAAAATTCATCTTTTCGGATAGAACTTGTTAATAAATAAACTGAATTGAAAAGCTCAAAAGTCGTTAGATTAAATAGTCCAACAACCATCCGTTTCATACAATCATTGATCCTTTTCATTGCATAATACTTGAACCACTCCATCGGGTCCAACAGTGTTTGGAAGTCAATCCTTGATAAAAGTTTCATTTTTCATATCTTTCAGTCCTTGCTTGAACTGTGCACGTTTCAGAAGAGTTAAATCGTTGGGTTATTTCAAAGAGAGTCGAATCAAATAATTCATAAATTTGGAGTTTGAACTAAAATAATAACAACATGTAACAAAGAAGTTGTGTAACACTTAGACAAAGAGTATGCATAAACAGCCCTCGCTACGATTATATTTCATGAGATGCTTAACTCATGACTTTGTTGAAGAACAGGAGCTTATTCACGAATTTTAATGCAAACTATTACCCCGATAAAATCTCTCTTAAAATCTTTAACATGTCTCGTTGACTCGGAATTTCATCAAATCATGATGCACTAACTTGGTAAGAAGCATTATGGTTATTCCTGTGATCGGCTAGCATTCTGCAAAGTTGTTTCTAGTGCAGTACAGCTCTATAGGCATTAATTTTAGTGCCCCAATGGCAGATTTCTTGAAAACGCTGAGGTCCTCCTTTTCTTTCAAATCGATCTTGCAGCTGTCATAATAACTCAATTCCAGTGACTAAAAAATCATGAAGATGACTTTTTACTCTAGTCTAATTGTTGTGAGGTTGACCTTGAACAGGTCTAGCAAATAAGCCAAAAATTTACTAGAATAAAAGAAAGATCACATACTCCAACATATTAACGGTAGTTTGACCAGAACGAAAAAGTAAGTGTTGACTCAAAGTTTCGACATTTCCCTCCACTTTGGCGTAATGAACTGTAACAGTTTAGAAGTAAATGCACAAAATGGATTAGCTATGTCGGATATTTCATCAGGCTAAGTTGTAGGGTGTTTTGATATGAATAAGAGCTATTTTTCCCATCACAAAGGAGATTGCAAGAGCGATCTTCACTGTTTCATGCAGAAGCCTTAATTAAATCAGAACACCTAATGTTTTACTTGAAGAATTTTTGCTCTAAATTTCGGCATTTCCTTCCTACTGATAGATATCTTGAAATTTTTACCCCTTTTGGCTGTTTTTGAAAGTTTATGCAGCAAATGCTTTTCGTACACAGTGACTCGCTCGGATTTGTGTTTTTCAAAACCTCTCGGATGAGCGTAGTTCGTCAGAGAGCAACCTTGAATGACCTTTGTGACTTCATACCAACTCATTTTGCATACACTTTAAATATTCAGGAGGCACTTTTGCTTAGATTATTACACAATTTCTTTGCCATGGATAATACTTATTTCATTTTTTAACCGAATGTTGGTCTGGCGACGTCGGCTCCGCTCGACAAATTACTATGAGCTCGTTCAATGCCTGGTCCATCTCTGGTCCATCTCTGGTCCAGCTTTGATCGGTCCAACCTGTCCGTTGTTTAGAATAGCAAGAGAGTTTTCCTTCTTCTTTAAGGTCAACATCGCGTGCACTACACGTGACTGGATATACCTTTAATGGACGCTGTATTACCCTAGCATCAAACAATGCATTGGCCATCTGTAGTCTACCCCTCTATTAATCACACAAACAAATTTTTAAAATAAGATCATTTTTGGTGTCATCGATACGTGTAATAGTTTTCTAATTTCTATCATTCGGTGTTTAATTATGACGCAGTTATTCATAATTATTTGCATTACAGTAAGATGGGTGGTAATATGAATTTGAAGTGAAATTTCGCCAAAAGGCATATCGAAGAACGACAAAAGGTGCATGAAACATTGGAATTGAGAGAAAAGTACGAAATTTTAAACAAATATTATTCGTTAAAATAGACCTTGAGTCAATATACACTAAAGTTATAATTAGAAGTGTCAAAAGACGTTCTTTTATAAAACTCCAGAAGAACTACTTCAGCAATCCTTCTGAAAAATTAGCGAAATCTCACGCGATCATTTACCCTTTTGATCCCTGGGTATCTATCTATTATGTGATTTTAACCACAGCGACGACTGCATCTTTACTTCAGTATGGCAACTCACAAAAACCTGCTCTCTTGTCTTGTTAGTATTATTGTTTTAGTCTAACCATGTGCATAATATAAACAGTATGCAAATCACGCCAGATTAACCCGGCATAAGAATGTATTCCTGTCACGGGATGTTCTCCGATATTATAATTCATTTTAAAAGGGAGGAAAAATCGTGCAAAAACGCTCCCTTCCGTAGTTAACAATACCAATTTTTTCCCAAAAGTTAACTTTTTTAAAAATGTTGATGATTCAATGCTTCTGTTCAAATTAATGCTGAGTCATTTTCTTTATTTGATTGATAGAACGATATAGGGCAACAATTTCTATATATATATTTAGAAAACACAAACTAATGTATTACTCCATCATTTATGAGGCATGTCTCACCCACGTTTTATTGTGAAAAAGTCTCAGCGATTTTCGAACGAGGTTCACTTGTAAGCATTCGGTGAGATTACAAACAATCGGAAGCGGCTCAAGGGGGGAACTAAGTGGTCGTATACAACCATATGACTTTGAATGCCAATTATATACGCTACGATTGGCAGAACTCTACAACAGCTTGCGACAACAAGTTTATCTTCTGTCCTGTCGGGGGTTAGCAACCTCTGTGTAAGATAATAGACTGATTGTCGACGTACATCTCATTCATTCTTGTTCATAACTGTGTCTTTGAAAGAAATACAGGGACAATAAGCCGGAATATGGAGAACAGTGTATTGGTGATTGGCAACGAGTTCTCTGGATTAAGCGAGTCGAATGACTCTACGGATAGTCTGGACGGTAGCGATGGGGACGATGTGCTGGCTGCGTTCAAGGGAACAGAATTTGAAGATTTATTTGATACTTGTCAATTTTTAGGAATACGATCAGAGTCGTTCGACTCAAGTGACTGGCCGCTTGATGGATTAGACCGCAGATGCTTGGCTTCCGACAGCCAGCTGAAGCCTCGCTCCAGCATCAATGCTTCATCACCCAATACTTCTCTCAAGAAGGAGGCCAATTATTTAGCAGAACGGCTCCACTGGAACTACCGGTCAACTAGAGTAAGCTACGATCCTCGACCCATTTCAAAACGGTCAAGAAAGCGTTCTATACCTGATGAGATGAAGGACGACGCTTACTGGAAGAAACGTTGCCAGAACACTGAAAGAGCACGAAAGAGCCGGGAGGCTCGTCGTCTGAAGGAAATCGAGGTACTGCAGAAGGTGAAAACGTTAGAACAAGAAAAACTGGAGCTTCAACAAGAAGTTGACAAGCTCAAAGAACAACTAGTACTTCTCAATGAGCGACTATTGAAGCAAGAACAGGCCGCATCTTTGTTTGATTAACTGCTAGGATATCTAGGCGTTTTTATCGTGCAGCAAGGATGTAAGCAAAAATTACAAATTACGCGTTATTCAATCGGAGCTTGATTTGACTGTATGAGCAGATATTCGCCGATTTTAATGTACATCTTATAATCGAAATGTTACTATCCGTCAGTCTAATCAAATTCCAAGTTTTGCATAAGAAATTATAACTGAGAATGAAATTCTGGGCTTTTAACCAAGCTATATAACAGCAGGGATGTTTAAAGATAGACATTATTTGGAAGTAGTTAGATTATTATTTATGTACAATCGTAATGACAACATTAGAGGACTTTTAGCAGACACTGCTAGCGTAGGCCTCGTTCAGACATAAATAAGTTGCTTTCAGAAGGGAGGATACCTCCTTATCCCTGTACCGATCATTGTACGCACAAACAGTTATTAAGAGCATAAATTCAAGCTAATTGGTTCATTCGAATCAATTAATCTCAGGTTAACGAGCAACTGGGACGCAGAATGGAAGGATTTTATAAATATTTCGGATAGAATGTTGTCAAATATACTTGTGTAAAGAAAAGGTCACGATCAGAGTTCGAGCTGAGCTGATCATAAATTCTAATTCACACTTATGTGTGAACACTGTCAAAGACAAGATCTTACGCGTGAATTTCGATAACATTATGCATCGGCGAAAACACAAGGCCAACCAACCTTTGTTCCGTAATTATGCCCACCTCCTATTCTTATTCCTATTTTGGAATGTGATACTCATATTTTTATTGTCTCTCAGAAAAGTTGCCTTCGCGACTAATAATCCCCTTAAAGTCGTTCTTGTAGTTTTTTTGGCACGTTTCACCTTCGTGGATGTGAAACGGGTCAAATATGGCTTCGTAATATTGTACGAGACAACGCCTGCAACCAGTTAAAGGTTCACATGAAGTGGTTCCTCGACCTTACAGATCAATCAAATTGCCATGCAGATTTCTGTCAATCAAGTGATCTTTGGTTGCATGTGAAACAGCACCATAGAGGTGACTGGGGAGCAATCGTTGCTGCTTCTTCGTCGAAAGTTGCTATGGCCTTGTCAAGAAAAGAAACCATTGAAGACTTTCCTATAACTAAGTTACAAAATCTAGATAACTGTACGGTTTTTGGTTATTGTACATTTAGTCTGAGCGTAACATTGACAATGTTTGACATCCAAAACGTTGTTTATTGTACTCATATCAAACTCTCCTTTTCATTCAACAATTGTCGGATTTATCATGAGAAGTTGTCATCAACGACTTTTAACAAAAAAGCTTTGTCTAATATGCTCGAGGGAATTAATATAGTTACACTGCGTACACTGTTACAGGCATAAATTTCGACCTGCATCGCATTGAAATTGTATATCCCTAGAAATCAGCTTTTGATATACACAAGATAAATAAGTGTTTGTTTAGCTTAAGTATATGGAAAACATTAAATGACTGCATGAAGGTCTTAAACGACAAGCACCATACTTTATTAATCGAAATTTTGCAACATGATCGTCACCATACAACTAACAACTATAATTACCCAAGCTCAAGGCTGGATAATGAAAGCCTCCTTTTATTTTAACCATTGTGGTCCTTATTGGAGTTAAAAGTGAAAAGATAATCACAGAGTCTTTGTCCTGTTTAATACAAAGAACTTGAAATAAAGAGGCTTTGGTGAGTGTACTTAAGGAAATGATTTTATGCAACTCACAGGCATAAAGTTTCCTTAGATTAGACTCCCTTTACCCAGAACCAAGCGAATTTTTATTTAGACAAATATTAGTATTGACATGCAAGTTTTCCATTCACGCGATACCGGTCTTACAAGTCAGTCAGGCATATAGGTTATACTACCTATCCGAACTGATTTTTCTTCACTCAGGAATGTATTTTAGATCCGGTTACACTGTAACGGACGGATACACCGATGGGCGTCGACAGATTTTCTCAAGGGAGGGCAAAAACGGCTTGTCCAAGTTAATTGCCCTGAAGACTGAACAACCAAATGGTTTCAAACGTCCCGCCAAGGTCGGGACGGAAGTCGCAAAGCGGTCGGAACGGGACTACGCTGCGGTTCAGTGGAACTTTTATTTCCTAAATTAACTTTAAAAGTGGCGGAGATTTTTGTTTTTATATCACGGAACGGTTTACGACCCTTTACTGTGGGTCTTTTTGGACTAATTTATTGTTCATGTAATTAATGACCGTATAATCTTTGATAAAAATGTTTTCGAGCAAAGTATATTAAAAACTGCTGAAAACAAGTGGTCCACCATGAAATGGGAAGAAGCATGGTTTTGTTGACAAGGCGAGAAATACTATTGCGTAGTATCGAGAAGTACTATTGCGAACAGAAACAATGGCAGAGAACTTACTGAGGTGGATGAACCATTCGTTAGGAAATATTTTTAAACAATTTTAATCAATTGTTTGTTCGTTTTTACAAGAATGCATATTGATGTAATCGCTACTCCGAGTGGCGATGATGTAATGTAATGTAATGTAATGTAATGTAATGTAATTGCTACTCCGGGCCAAGTAGAGTTTTCTCTACTTGTCCGGTATGGTTCGTCACTTGGAGTAGCAATTACATCATTATTCTTCACCCGAGTTCATCTTCTACTCTAGCCAAGAATGCATATTTTAGTATCATAAATAGTTTTGATTATTTAGGTTTTTGTTTTATTAGATTGTGTATTATCTCTTAGTCGGAGTGAAACGTGGAGCTTTCGCTAGAAATGTCAGCTCAATCAATTTTAATTTTTGGCAGTTTCCCAGCTCTTTTGGTTTGATACACGTCATATAATCCATCATAACATTTTTGAGAATTTCAAATGAGGGGAATGCCCTTGCCCAACCATGCAGACGTCCATGAATAGATCTGAATCAAGTAACTCTTTTCCGTCCGATACAGATTCATGTCAGTTTATACTGAGGCCAACGTCGAACGATTTTACTCTCCAAAAGCAAAAAGCTGGACAACAAGGAGTAATGGCTGTTGTTGAAATAATAGAAATTAGGTGTAGCTAACAGCAAATTGCTAATAGGCTTGAGTGATTTAGAGCGCTGGTTGCTGTTTGGAATCTGGTTGAGTTTTTGACGTTTAGAGCAGTTTAACATGGTTGCTAAGGGGACAGTTAATTTTGGCGTCAAATTACTCAGATTCGATCTGTGGATCTGTCCTGGGCTCTAGGAAAACTGGAGAGGAAACCTGGGCCGTTTATTGTAGTTTGTACAATAAAGCCAAGGACAAACATTGTGTGCCTTAGTTCTTTGAAAAAACTTTGTTGGCATCTTGAAGTTCAACAGAGCTTCGATGTAAATTTTCCGAAAAAATTTGGTATCTCCGGGTTTTTTGTGTGATTTTAGAATTCACACGTGAAGTTTAAGAAAATCAAAGCTGTGTTAAACTTGCTTACATATTATTGGCGCTTTCCTGATTCTCAAAATGAAGCAGTCCTGAAAATACTTAAATGCATTGAGATTGACAAAAATTTGCATGAAAATATGCTTTCATACCTCAATAACAACACTAACAAATCTTATTTTTGCCTTTAAATACATGCATTATTAAATACTAATTATTATATTATAAGTTATTAGTTGACAATACCTGTTGTGCAAATAACCATTCGAGCTAACATCGAGAATAACCGTGTTTTAGATATTTATTCCTTATAATAATAAAATACATTTTCATTTTTTTCATGTAGAGTGACTCAGAAGATTCGATTAGGTGAATTAATATTTATCAACTATATCCGAAGTAATCTTGTTTCTTAATGTTTGGAAGAGATAATGATTTTCACATTAAACCTACACTGCTGAAGTCAATTGAAAAAGTTGACTCGAGCGGTTTAATGTGAATTTATCATTTCATATTACCCTGAGGATGATTCTGGAATAGAATTGAAACACTGCACATCCTCAC
>JBAHVQ010000469.1:99169-113758 GCA_036872915.1 Nanipora kamurai | reverse complement strand
ATGCACTGAAGAAATAAACCAATCTGAAAATCCTGTTGATGAACAAGACTTCCTTGATGATCATGATCACTCTACAGAATGGACAAATCGACGAATCGTAGAATCGTAGAATGGACGAATCGAGCCACAAATCATGAAAAAAAGATGAGCAACCATTGAAACCCCCAAAAACTGTACCCAAAGATCAAGGTCAGCCTTTACCGATTTTGTAAGGCGAATAAAATGATGAGGTGGCTTGATGCCTTTAGTGAGGTCGATAAGACGCCGAAGAAAGGCGCGGCCAGGGACAACAACGGAGCATACAAAATTAAGAAGACCAGTTAAGGACTGTATTTCGCGTAACGTAACCTTTTTGTGGCGTAGAAATGCAAAGTAAAGAGCTGACATTTAGTTATTTTATCCTCTGGCGATCGCGCCTCCATGCGTGAAGTATCTAACTCAATCCCAGCCAACGACAGAATTTGCTATGGTCCGACGGTTTTATCCGGAGCAATAGGCACGACCAAATATGCACAAAGAGATAATAAAGCAGCAAGATTAATGTGGCATTGGTGATAAGAGGTAGCTGTTATAAGATAATCAACAAGTATGTGGATAAGATGCGAGATATTATAATGTTTCTTAGCAACCCACTCAAGTGCAGTGCTAAACATTTAAAACGTGTGACACGAAGACGCACAGCCCATGGGCAGACAGCGGTCATAATGGCATTTTCCCTGCCATGACATTCCTAAAAAATCATAATCATCAGGTCGTATAGGAATAATGCGAAACGCGCTTTTTATGTCGGTTTTCGCTAAATAGCTCGCTCAGCCTGTTCGCTTGATTAAAGCGATGGCGTCGTCTACGCGGGCATAATTTACAGTAGTGTGTTCCTGACAATTCCGTCATTAACTGAATCACCATTCGGGTAAGACTAGTGATGAATCAAGCGGTGTTCCCCGGGAGCCTTCTTAGGAACAACACCCAAAGGAGAGGTACGAAAATTAATGAACGGAGGTCGGTCGAAAAGTTCGGCCAGCCGATGGGCGGCTAATTCTTGAGAAAGTCTAGCACGAACAATATCGGTGTTCTGTTGAGCTAACAGGAGGTTATTCGAATGAAAGGAGGTACGCGAACCTTCAAAATGAAGAGGAAAACCCAACATAAAACCATGATGTAAATACAAAGTCAATCCCGCGTCGCATCCACATAGTAGAGGAATAAACCTATTGAGTATGTGTTGGTTGGTCGAGGCTTGGCGGCGCCGGAGGGCGCGGTACCAGAGAACCGAGAGAAACGAAAATTGCATTTGACGCAATGCGTGTTTCCCCATGGCATCTTAGCGTAGTTAACTTGACGCAAGGAGCGAAACTGCGTGTCATAAAATCTCCAGTCACCTCCTCGTGTCGCCAAATCACGCACCACCTCGCCATACTTCATGAGAGCTGGAGCTTCCATCGGAAATTTAGCGGTGTAAACACCAACAAAAATTTGGAAAGCGGAGGTCCATGTCTCGATGTTAGAAATGAATCGTGCTCGTTGGACAGGTTCCAAAGATAATGTAGGCAAGGTAGAGCCTTGTTGAGCAAGGGACAGGTGATACTTGGTATCCGTCTTCCAAGAGTTGAGTAATAACCCAAAATCGAAAAATTCATTGGCCCAAATTTTGGCCTTAAATTTTGCGCTCACTTGAGCTTCGATTGGAATGCTGACGGAATTGAAATTTTTTAGACTGGATGCAGACGTGGAGGCAACCTGCACGAAGTTCTCACCTGAGATATGTTGCGGAGCAGTTGCCAAAGGCCCCTGCACAGTGGCATCTGCTCATACAGTCATACCCGAGGAAACCAAAGGAACTTCTTTGGTGGTCGTGGTTGAGGTAGGAGAAGATGAAAGGGGTATCATGGGAGCAGGTGACTGTAAGGACTGAAGAACTGCATGTGAAACAGCGGACACAGTACGTTCAATATTGGCGTCTGATAAAGCGTTGTTGAAGAAGGCGAAACCTGCGTCGACGGTCGAAGGTTGATGATCATCCACTGGCAGAGAAATTGTGGGATTTGCACTTGACGTGGCCGCTTCTCGATGTTGAGATGCTGGTCGACTAGTTCGAGACACACGACGTCGTGAACGCTGACTTAGACGCGAGGACGGCATGGTCCTGAAAGAGAAACTAAACCACAGCGCAGACGGGCAAAGCAATAAGATGTAAAGAAAACGAGACGCACTACAAATGACCATTAAAAAGACGTCGTTACAGACATGCAACACAAGTAAAATGCAGCAGAGCAATCATGGCATACAACGTGCTAGCCACAAATTGAAAACCCTGTAACGCTGCGACGGCACATCGGGCAATCTGAAAACAATTAGATACTTCTCCATCCTAACGTATATTGATCTCAACGCAAAAAATTGCGGGCCATCTGAAAACAGTGTAACTGCTCCAACCCAGCAATGTAATAAAATTGTTATGCAAAAGTTGTGGGCCATCTGAAAACAGTCAGCCCAACATTCATAATATAGGAAAAATACATCTAACAGTGGCAGCATTAACGAACAAAATCAACAAGCAAACACAAAGACAAACGTTAGATTTATCAATACATTCTTCAGTTTCTTAGAAAATTTTGCTTGGGATGTTTTTTCCATTTAAAATGTGTAAAATCTTCTTTTAAAATGTAAAATGTGGTAATGAGCTCCAAATCATAGAACCGCTGATTGCAAAACTTCTTTTGTTGTGTTCAGTTCTTATCTTAGGTATTTGAATATTATTTGCAGATCGCTAGCTATATTGGGACTTACCTAGCTGTTTTTCAAACATCTCAGTTAGATATGCAGGAGCTTTGCCATGAATAATTTTGTGCATCAAGATAGCTTTGTGGTATTTTCTTTGGTCAGCAAGCGAAGACCAGTTTAATTGGTTGAAAATATCACAAGTACGAGTTGTACAGGATGCACCGGTAATAATGCGAGCTGCACGATTTTGTAGTTTTTGCAGTCGCTGAGATTGAGTTTCATCAATACTGTCCCATACTGAGCTGCAGTAGAGAAAATGGGGTTCAACAATGGCATGGTAAATGTTTGATCGAAGTTCTTGTTTTAAAATAGGTTTAGCTCTTTTCATTGTACGCCATCTATTGTTGACCTTTTTCATAGTGTTGTTAATATGACCTTTCCAGTTTAGGTTGTCATCAATCAATAGCCCCAGGCTTTTAGGATGGATGGATGGACAGACGGACGGACGGACGGACGGACGGATGGATTTTGTTTATGGACATCTGTTTTTTGGTTGATATCTCTTTAGCTGATTGCTATTACAAGAAAAAAACATCAAGGAAATCATAACCGCATCATATCTTTATATCTGATGTAGATCCCCATTGGCTTTTCTGGTCAAATTTTTGTGGCTCAGAAAACAATTGTCAAACTCGCTACATGAATTAGTGTATGATGGATTCTTTTTAAAAATCATAGATCTTGTATAACAAGAGTTGAAATGTCATATCATGTATTTTTCCAATTATCAAAAGGACAAGGAGAAATCAGAAGAGAAGGAAACTTTACTTATCTCCGTTGTTAAACCATTCGTGTACGTTCAACCAGTGGCCTTCGATAAAGGTAATAATTCAGTGAATGATTCCATCTTCCGTACTTTCCTTCCTACCTACGTATGTCAACTTTAAAGCAAATCATTTACATATGACAACAAATAAGTAATTCTATAACAAACGTCAACGAATGATTAGATAAACAACGTCAAGGAAAAAATTAATGAATAAAAACTTCATCAAATTAAATGTTTAAGTAAATGACTAAAGTATAACCATAGTCGAATTATGTTGAACAGGTCTTGTAGGGATTCTTTGTGTTTGCAACTAATTATTTGATTAGTCCAAATATTAAATTTTGCTTAAATTGCTGACTTTTTTAGCTGTGCTGTTATACTTGAACTACAAGAATGCTTATAGTTACTGGAATGAACAACGGATGTCACTTACGGAAGATGTATGTTCTATCACCTCTTCTCTTACAGTGGTATAATTCAGAGATTGAACTGTCGTCAAAGTGGTTCTCTGATGAAAATTCCGCCTGCCATCTCTTTAAATAATCTTAAAGATATCACCGTTTCGTGCAAAGTTTCATTGGGAAATTCACTTAAATAAAGTTTATATTGTATCTGCAAACTTTTAATTTTGGATGCAGCAATTAAAGTGGCAAAACTTAGCAAAACTAATTAAAAGGCAGGCTTTTACGCCACAGCCTTAGCAATAACAAATCAGAGCCAAGCTAATTGAGGCTATGGCGTCAAAGCAGCTCTCGACTCATTCTTTCTAAACTGGGCCAGTTCAATGGCGACGCTCGAAATTCAAACTTTTCACATGCAGTGTAACCTTTATTTCAACGAATAGCCCCATGGAACTTTGCATGGCTGCTTATTGCCGAAATATCTTTAAGATTATCTTAACAACAACATATGTGTTTTTCATTGGAGAACCACTTTAAGTAGTTCAATGTTTATTTGTTAGAGTTTTTCTAGTTCCTGAGTCTTGTGGCAGGTAGGTTCTGGTTTCGGTACATGTCGGAAGAAACATCTTCCATCTTTAGACATGGTGGAGTGAAAACGGTGCCTGCTTTTATGTTCTTGAGAGAATGCTGAGGAAAGGTAGAGCGGGATCTTTGTCTGTTTTGACGGCGAATTTTATAGTCGTGTGTGAGCTGTAGGAGATATCCTTGAAGGTGATGTTCCTTGATGATAGCGATAATGTTACCAACGTTCTTTCGCATGTCTTAATTGAGATCCGCCTGCCACAAACGCGTGATTTTACTTTGCCACGCTTAAACATGGAAACGTTTCGTAATCAAAACCTGCATGGTTCAAGGTTAGAAAAAGACTTAAACAATTACCTCATCATTCATCTCCTAATCTATCTCCTAAGTTTCCTAGGCCAAATATCACAGAAAGACTACGATGAAGTTTATTATAGCTAGCTGCCTTAGCAGCACAAAGGCGTTTATAAAAAAACAATAACTTTGACTCCAAATAACTTTGACTCTCTGATTGGTTATGCTGTCTTTCTTAATAACTCGATATAAGCATGTTAAATGGACTCGCTGCGTTGACTTGAATTTGTACTGCAAGTGGTTTACTAGAACAGGAAGTAAGTAAAAGGAGGAAGAGGTTTCTTCTGGCCGATGTGCTTTGGGATAGAGAAACGTGAGGAACATTTAACACATTTGTTTGGGTAAATTTTGAAGTTTTGAAAGCTGTTTACAACATCTGGCAGGTGGTACTAATTTAACAAAGTTAATTTGATTAATAAGCAAAGTAATTATGGTAATATACCAAGGGGATTTCTCTTCTCCTGGTTCTTTTTAACTGCTTTTTCGTCTCCTTTACAACCGTTTGGGTGTTTCTATAATACAACGTTGACACACCTTCAGTTTTTGATCAATAAACTGACATCAAACTGCAGCAGCACATATTCAAGTTAAGAATCGAATCAATAATGTGTGTAGGAAATTTGGTAGACTGAAACAGAACGTAAAACGAGATGAGGATGTTTGGAATGAATGTAATTCTGCTCCTCCTCAATACTGTCCCTGTCTTTGGGCATAATTACGTCAGATAATTAGGAAGAAGAAAAAGGGGAGGAGAAAGTAACAACATTTTCATTAGATGGCAAATAATTTCGGTCACCAGATGAGGTTATATAAAGAATGTTCTTGTAAATTGCATTAATCTTTTAAGGTACAATCCGCAACTCAGGCTGTGTTCGAAAAATTACCACAGCCTAATCCAACTGCCCAGCTGTCTGGACTTCTGTTCCTTCAGTTAACTGTTAGTGAATTGGGAGTTTGTTTGCCGCTATGCAACGTTAACCAGGTAAATTTTAGTTTACATTAGTAACGTTTGAGCGACATAGAAAACTGATGTCGTTATCCATCGCATAACCGTATATTTGAGATAAATAGCGTGGAGTCAATGTTTAGTGTAATTTAGTGCAGTTCGTCTAAGACCCGGTCGTAATCAAGTTGATGGATAAGCACATTTGATTCAGATGTAAGGGCTTTGATGATTCTTAGGCTGCAGGACTGACGACCTTGCCAAATCGGGATTTGCACTGGTTTAGGAATATTTTGCAAACGTTGAAAGTAAAAATCTCTAGGAGGGTTTAAGGGCATGGTTCCCCAGAAAATTTGAAATCTTGATGCTATAACATGCCGTTTCTTGGGGTCCCAGAGGGCAATTATTGTCATAAATGCTCTGTAAATTGACCGTCACTTCACAGACTTATTCTCCTCGAATTTTCCTTTTTTTTTCATCTGCCCAAAGCTTGTCCCATATCGTTTTACAGATGCCATTGATCAAAAAGTTCTATATTTTATTAGTTGCTCTATTTTCTAACCTTTGTTAGTTATTGATTGCATTCAATGTCCCAATCTTCTCACGTAAATTGTGCAGGTCTGAGAGTCTGAATTGGGAGGGGGTACTTGACTTTTGCCAATTTCGCTGCTGTAACTATCAGTTGTCATCATCATTTTGAGACGACTTTCGGCTAACCGTCAATTTTCTTTATGTTCCGTTTCATAATAAAAACGATTTGTCACTAAAAGTTAAATTTCAGACTTTCGGCAATCCTTAAGGCCCGTCAACCTTGTTCGAATTCTGAAGAATTAGGATGGACAAGGGGCTGTTACATGCGGGTATTTCTGGTTTAGTGGCCTTCCGGACGTGTTGCAAAAAACTGGGGAAACAAATTTTCCCAAAATTATCATCACATATCCAAATTAACTCTCGGTTCTGATTTTTCTAGTGAATTATTAATGAATTTGAGAAGATACTAATTGATGGTTTGCAATCAAACCCTTGAGATTCAGTAGACAAAGAAACGGCTGCCACGTTGGTGCCAAATACAATAGCAGTTAATGTTATTCTTTTGTTAAAGTTCCATCAACGTGGCCGTCCCGACATCACGTACAAATCGTCAATAGGTGTTGCTTGATAAAGGTTTAAACATTAAAGACTGAGTTTGTATTCCGGCACTAGTCCTCTTTTCCACCGGTAATTCTGCTCGAATTTACGCAAATTTCTTATTCTTTTTTGTTCTTTATCTCAGGAACAACCTCTCATCACTACTCATGGCCCAGGAGGTGAGAAGTTATTAAACGCGTCTTTTTGGTTATATTTCGTTGAAATATATATATTCATTTTGACTTGTGCAATCACCGAGGAAACTCAGATGATATACCCCTGATAATTTTAATAATAATAATAATAATAATAATAATAATGAGAATTTTATTATATTCCATTCTTAATGATGATAATTTACATATAGTATAAAATTTCTAAAAATAGATATAAGCGAGTCAAAAGTTAAAAATTAAGAGTCCACGGCGTAATTGTTTGAATAAAATATAAGTTATCGGTCAGTTAACTATAAAATCATTGGCGGCGTAGCTGGCTCTCTGACAAACCAATCTCGAAATTTTTGTTTTTCACTTGATTGAGGGATTTTCTTGTGCCTCTCATACATGCAATGGCTGATCTTAGTAGGGCGAAGGAGAGGAGGCATCTCATCCACGCTAAAGTGGCGGCATAATTGCTAGCAGCTCTGCCATCCTCTTGTACGCAACCGTTGTTTCTTTGCTAAGACCACCACTTGTAGAGAAAATCAAATGTGTAAAGGTGTTATGCTCTATTTCTCGTATTCTATCACCATGTTCCCTTTTTTCATGCTTTCCTGACTTCTGTATAAAGAGCCAAGGCTGGTGTTGCGATAACTGGGCGCATTGGGATGAAATACCCTTATGTCAAAAAATAGGCTTTGTTGGCGACGCCAGAAACCCTTAGCCTTTATATCTGGTATAGCTTCATCTTGCCGATTTGCTGACTGCGAGTAAATGCTTTCACCGGTGATAGACTGGAATTGCGGTTCCTTCTCTGTTACGTTACACACCTCACTCAGCCAATCAGCAGTAATGTCACGAATCTTGTTATGACGTAGAATGGTCATACCACCATGTGGGCAGATCATGGCATGATCTGTTGAGAAATTAACTCCACAGACGCAGTGCTAAGCAAGATTCTTTAACTGCCAACCATATCATAAGCACTAAGCGTCACGGAACACACTCTTGTTCAAATCAAAGCCATATTCTTTCAGTGGGAGGACAGTGAGCCAAGAAGAAGAGCCTTTCTCGCTTAACAGATCCATTGACCGTTGTTTTGGGATAGGTAACATTTCTCTAACCTGATTAGCCTTGTTTGCATGATTTTCTGCTTTTTCTAGAGGTAAGCCGATATATCGGCAAAACATCGGCAAAGCCGATATACGGCAATTTTTTTCACTATCGGCTATCGGCCGATTGGCATTCACTATCGGCTCACCTATCGGCACATCTATTCGGTCAGCGATGTATGTCCTGTCTTTGACACGTGTCTTTGACAGTTGTCACAAGTTTTTGTTTACGATGGCTTCCCATTCAAAAGCAATGCAAAGTCTTGTTTGGGAGTATTTTAAAATCTACGACCAAGATGTTTCAAAAGTAGAATGTCGGGTTTGTAAAAGTAGCGGTGTCCGTTGTTTGTTGTCACGAGGTGGTAAGAAGAAAAAGAATTCCACAACGACAAACCTGAAAAGTCGTCTAAAGTCAGTCCATCCCGGGAAGTATGTCGAAATGACAAGCAATGAAACAGCACAATCCATTACAAGAAAGGAAAACGACGACGAAGAAGATACTACCGCTAGCATGAGAAAAATGTTGAAGAATCAGATCCAGATGAGTGTCAAAGACAGCTTTGAAGCAGGTAAAAGCTGGGATTTGAATAGTGCTCCTCCAAGACGTATTAGCAACCTCATCGGCGAGATGATAGCCTTAGATAATCAACCTTTCATCCTGGTGGAAGATTTGGGTTTCGTGCGCTTGATGAATAATGTTTGCCCCAAATACAAAATGCCAAGTCGGCAGTATTTTAGCGACACCGTAATACCGAATTTTGTGAAACGTGCAGAGTCAGCCGTTGAAATGTTGTAGGAACATGTCCATATGTCGGAGGTGAACGAAATGTCTCTAGCATTTCCCAGCAATAACAACGCCTTTATCTCATTGCATGGTCACTGGGTTGACTGGACAGAACGAGAAGGTAGACAATCATTTGTCCTGCAATCCAGCTACTTCCCTGGGTCGCATACCGGTGAACGAACTGTCGAGAAGTTTGATATGATGTTTGAAAAATGGAAACTTGATAAATCAGCTTGTCACCTTGTAGTCACCGATAATGCTTCCAACATTTCAAGTGGCGTTGGAATTTATGGCACAAAACAGGCTCCTTGTATCATACATACTTTGCAACTGGTCATTAAAGATGCTATCACCTCCCAGAGAGTCGTCATTGACATGATAGCCAAGAGTCGCCAAATCGTTAGTCATTTTCACCATTCTGCTCTTGCAAGTGATAGGCTCTCAGAAATCAACAAGTCAAATTCATGTATCTCTGAAGTCGTCCCAACAATTTGTGTACTGAAACGATTCCTAGGGAAAGACGATGGAGCGGCAAGTGATGGTGCGAAAACTTTGAGAGCTGAGCTGTTGAAAGGGTTATCAACTCGTTTTGAATCAACAATGACGGACAGCAACTTCTTACTGGCTACTGCTGTTGATCCCAGATTTAAGTTGAAACAAGACGCCTGCTCAGGCGTTTACTCGGGCTACTGAAAGCGACTTGGGCTTTATCACTTCAGCGCAAAACTCTCGGCAAAACTCGTCAACTATTCAGATGGAGTTTTAGTATGTTTCACCTGCGGATGAAACGGCAAATTTCTAACATATGACGTACTGCATTTTGTAAAATTGATATAATATAGTACTTTTTGATATTGAATTGATATAATATAGTAATTTAGTATAATATAGTAAAATATATTGAACCTGCATATAACAGACATCCTCGGCACTTTGAAAAGTGGCCGCGTAATGCAGGTGGCTGCTTAATACAAGTTGACCGAAAATTCGCCATTGGCTGCAATCTGGGCGTACCCAAATTTCATCAACGCCTCATTCATGAAAATAAGACAAGCCGACTGAGGCAGTACTTCTTTAAACATATTGTAATATAAACATAACATTTAAAGGGTAATGGCAACGAAAACTTTTATTTCATAAATCAATAGTATTTCTTAACGTTAATTATAATATCACAATGATTGCAGTCGGAAATTATTTGGTAACGAAATATCAGAGGACAAAGAAAAACAGGGGACAGAGAAAAAAGACTTCGTGTCACCCACGCGTGATTTTTGTAAACTCGCGACACGACGAAAAAAATTTCGAGCCCATTTTATGACTCGGTCTACCTTCGGTAGCCCGAGTAATTACTGCCATCTAAATCGCGGACCGTCTTGATCAACGAAACCAATCGCTTGAAGCCAACCGAAAGTGAATGCACACCCGTAGTTACACCACCGGTTCAGGAAAAAACTTCACAAAAACAAAATAATGACGACTTTCGGGCTTGTTTCGATGAGATTGTCAATGACAACAGTGTAGCCCCAGGCGAGCAGATGTGAACAGATTTCAAATTTCCTGGCGCTTCCGTTAGAGCCACGGGTCGCCTGTCCATATGCATGGTGGTTTAGAAATCGTCTGGCTTATCCAAACCTCAACCGAGTTGCATCCAAGTATCCCCCCAAGTGCTCCCAGCTCTAGTGTAGCGTCGGAACGTTTGTTCAGTGAGCAGGGCAACATTTACTCCGAGAAGGGAAGCTTACTAGCTCCACACAAGGCTGACAATCTGTTATTTTTGCATCATAATTTGCCAAGACTACAGTTTGACTATTAGTGTGTGCTTGCAATCTAGTTTTAGAATTTTGCATTCAAATTGTGTTTGATATTGTCATTGCCATTAATAGAGTTTGAGTTAAACTTGATTTTGAAGTTCGTAGATTATTTATTAAAGGTCTCGAATCGCACGAATGGACGAAACGACTGAGCCTGACAATTGACCTGCATTTGAAATGTTGAATATGCGTTCGTGTGTACTTATTTTTAATAGAATACCCCAGACAAACGGTCAGGTTTTATAATAGCTATTAAACAAAACACGTCTACAGGGCGTGTCAAACTTCGACAAGTGTAATTCAAACTCTAAAGAACTCGCCCAAACTGTCAACTAAGCCAGAAACCAGTCGTTTAATCGGTTTAAAAAGTAAACAAACGATAAAAATTTGTACGCTCCACGCTTGCTTGCAAATGGTACTAGTAAGGATTTGTTACTGTCTATTGACATTTTTGATTGACAGAGAAGAAAAGAAACATACGATTGTTTTATATCATGTTAGTATTATATTCGAAGATCGACGTTTTAATATTTACGAATTTTGTTGTGGTCTTTCTTTGTTTCGTTTATTATAATCACTTGCAACTGTATGTATTGATTTGAGTATTTTGTTCTTTTGTTATGCTTAAAATTTGTTTATGTCTATTGACCGCATCGACTCAAAGAAACATCGGTTTTGCCGATATATCGGCCGATAGTGGGTATATATCGGTTCTTCAACTATCGGTATCGGAAATCGGCATTTTTTTGCCATCGGCTCATCTCTAGCTTTTTCTCGACCAATCTTCTCTTTAATCTCACATAAATCAGGTTTTCGGTACGAACCTGTCTGCCCAATTATCATTTGCTTCACAGGATCGGTAATCTTTTTAGATGCTTCAAATTGCGGACGAGCTTCTTCAACCCGATTAATAATATTCAAAGCATCATATCGTGTTGGTAACGACAACAGCTTCTTTTCTGCAGTGGAGCAATGACTTCTACCAGTTAAGGCGGGAATTAGCTTCTCGGTTATGATATCTTCGATTGGTTGGAACAAGTTCTCAATATTATCAACCGTCCGCATAATAAACTGTCATTTTCTTTTTATGGAATGAATAAAGGCTGCATACGCTGCATGGGGATAAATTCAGCGATCCTAACAAGGGCTTCAATTTCTTCTTTCCACATCTCTATTATACTTTTACCCTTGCAAAGTACCCTTGAACAAAAGTTGACGTAGCAATTGCTGCCCCCGAGATGTTATGACCGGCGCTTGTTATACGGATACCGGTATCTTGAAATAGGGCAGTCGCAAAGTAGGTGTACCCTGGCTTGACTGCCAAGGTTGTTTTGCCTGGGTTGGGGTAGTAGCCGTATCCAGGTCCAACTGTTGTCAGGTGTTGCCACCAGCTTCTTAGAGCACTAAGCTTTCCTGCTGATGTGGAGTCGTCTGCAAACCATACTTGTTAGACGTCATTGGGTACTTCTTGGCTTAAACTGTTAATTGGAGGTGTTATGGCGAGCGCATACATCGCCATTACTAAAGGGTCCCCTTGGGTCGTTCCTTCCGACGACAAAATTTCGTTGCCGCCTGTAACAAATCGTCTCATTGGTTTTGAATACGTATTATTAAGTACGGTAGAAATCGCTGGGCAAGTAATCCCATTGTTATGAAGGGCAGCTTTGCGATTCAAGGTGTTAAAGGCATTTGCCGCATCAACCAACAGCATAACTTCAGTTTCATTCATCGATTCAATTTCCTTCATGGCATGTATTGCAGCTTCGCAACCTGCTTCATGACCAGCACATGTTTGGAGAGCTCCAGCTGCTAACTTAACATCTTTGCCAATAACTTTAAGGATTGCTTTGGCTATAATACGCCTTGGAACTTCCCCAATACCAATAGGGCGAACTCCTGGATCCGTTCAAAGGGATCAGGCGACAAGCTACATATGCCGACAGACCATCCGGGTCAACTTCTGTTGTACACAGACGTTTGGCCACACCCGCTAAAGCATTGCATAAATCAACTGAAGCACCTTTATAGGACAAACAGAAGCGCCGCCAACCATAAGCATCAACTCCAGACGGGCCCGCAGAACCATTTGTTCTCATTGCTGCTTGCTTGATAGTTCACCAGTTATTCTTTCGAATATTACCGGATCAAAACATACTTCTCTAGCCCCTAAGCCAGGAAGTAATGTCTCTTGCAAAAGTGCTTTTCCTTCAGGATGTTTCTCAAGCAAGACATCCCTTGTAGTTTTCCGGGTAGCGTTGCCATTGCTATCCACACCAGGTAGTAAAACATCAAGTGAAAGAAGGCCACCCTTATTCGCATTTGAGATCCGGCGAACTGCCTGATGAACCTTTCCTTGCAGCATAAGCCGACTAAAACCACGCATGATCTTCTCATATTCGAGCTGTTTATTTGGTTGGGGATAATCTGCCTTCACTTACTAGTGCCTTTATATCACCTCTTTACCACAGATTAAGCTGCCTCTCTAAGCACTGTCCTTAAGTGGATGGTGTGTAGATACGAATAATAATAACTTACTTATAATTAACACATGGGTTGTATCGTTAATAATATACTCAGCACCTGTTGTTGACTAGACAAGAAATGAACTGAAAGAGATGGATAGAATGACAAGGAAAATGATGACAATAAATAGAACTCTCCACCCAAGCGATAGTGTGTGTCGCTCGTACTTGCCCAGAAAAGAAGGAGGACGAGGACAAATTAGTGTCGAAGATTGTGTCGACCTGGCAATTCCGGGACTTTGAAAGTATGTAAGTCAGAGCGGGGAAAGATTAATAGTAGCAGCTACAGGAAATGAGATAGCAGAACGAGATAAAGAGGAGTACACGAAAAGGAAAAGAGATGAAAGGAAAACAGAATGGAGAGAAAAACCATTGTATGGACAACATCCAAGGGAGATAGAAAATATTAGCAGTGAAGACTCGTGGTTATGGCTAAAGAATGGTGAAATGAAGAAAGAGACAGAAGGATTACTAATTGCTACACAAGACCAGGCTCTTAGGAGCAATGTGATCAAAATGCGAATAGATAAAAGCTATGATGATAGTAAGTGCAATGATGAAACAGTTACCCATATAATATGTCAGTGTAAAAAGTTGGCTCAAAAAGAATACAAAAGAAGACACGATAATGTGGCAAGAACTATACATTGGGAAATGTGTAAGAGAAATGAGTTACACCATGACGAGAAGTGGTATGAGCACGATCCAAAGAGCGTAGTGGAGAACGAGAAGTGTAAGATCTTGTGGGATTTTACAATTCGAACTGACCACATTATCCAAGCAAGGAGACCTGATATTGTGGTGATAAATAAACAAGCGAGAACATCCCAACTAGTTGACCTAGCTTGTCCTGCCGATCGTAAGGTGATAGAAAAAGAGAACGAAAAGATCGAAAAATATAGGGACTTGACTAGAGAAGTTCATAAATTATGGATGGTGAAAGTTAAAATAATCCCGGTGGCAATTGGAGCTTCAGGAACAATCCCAATAGATTTTGGAAGATAGGATAAAGGAGATGGGAATTTCAGTCAAAACTGCACAAATTCAGATGTCGGTACTACTTCGTACAGCCAGAATTTTGAGGAAGGTGCTTGAAATCTGATGTTGCTTGGTGAAACTAGATGCTCAAGTTGATATCCAATGTACTTTGCATATTGTGCGATGTCTAATAATAATAATAATAATAATAATAATAATAATAATAATAATAATAATAATAATAATAATAATAATAATAATAA
>JBAHVQ010000469.1:79483-99069 GCA_036872915.1 Nanipora kamurai | reverse complement strand
TGTATGTTTCTTTTGGTACTTTAGCACCGTCAAGACCACCGTTTATTGAGTGTCCCATGTGCGTCAGAAGTACGATTTTTCAGGACTACCGCAATGTGACCGTCATGTGGAAAGTGAGTACACCCAGTCTTTAACGTTTTTCTTTGTATGCAATGACAGTGAGTGACAAAGAATTCAGTTAAATCGAATTACTTCTGTTAAGTTCGATTCTTCCCGTTCCTTTCTTTTTCTTGTTATCCTTACTACCCTTTTCCCTTTCCTCTCTTTACCACCATCAATTCCCATTCCTTCTTCACTCTTTTCCTTTCCCTTTCCTTTCTTTTTCGTTCCTTGCCTCCTCACCCCTTCTACTCTGTTTTGTTCTGTTCCCTTCCCTTCCTTTTCCATCCCTCTCTTTTCCTTTCCTTCCTTTCCTTCTGTTTGATTCTGCTTACAGCTTTTCTGTTCTCTTCTCTCCTGATCTTTTCTGTTCTCTTCTTTTCCCTTCTTTTCCCTTCCTTTCCCTTCTTTTCCCTTCCCTTCCCCTCTTTTCCCTTTTCTTCTCTTCTTTTCTCGACTCCTCTCCTCTCCTGTCTTCTCTGCTCCTCTCCTCTTCTCTGGTTTTCTCATCTCTTTTCTTCTCTGCTCCTATCCTCTTCTATGCTCCTATCCTCTCTTCTCTGCCCCTGTTTTCTCTTCTCTGCTCTTCTCCTCTTTTCTCTTCTCTGCTCCTCTCCTCTGCTCCTCTCGTCTCTTCTCTGCTCCTCTCCTCTCTTCTCTTCTCTCCTCTTCTCTTCTGTTCTCTTCTGTTCTCTTCTCTTCTCTGCTCCTCTCCTCTTTTCTCTTCTCTGCTCCACTCCTCTCTTCTCTTCTTTTCTCTTCTCTTCTTTACTCCTCTCCTCTCTTCTCTTCTCTGCTCCTCTCTTCTCTTCTCTGCTCCTCTCTTCTCTTCTTTTCTTTGCTCTTCTCTTAAGCCCAATTATTTTCATTTCAGTTTTTCTCAATTCAGTTTACTTTTACTCATTTCAATTTAGTTCCGTTCATAATAATTCATTTTAATGAAACAAAATTTGAACAAATGTAAAAATTTAGTGTGTGGATAACCTGCACTCATGGACGTACACCTAAATTGTTTATTTGTTTCCTTGCTTTTTTTGCTTGTTTTTGAATAAAACATTTCTATTGTTGTCTCATCATCACAGCTACCACCAAAGGACTTATGGAATGGTATTATACGCTTAGTTATCTTAAGATTTTGGGAAGAAGACCATCCAAATACAACATCCACTCTGCGTGTTCAACACAACTTAACGTTTGCAATACTTCCAAGATTGAAACGTATTATTAAATATGTTTTCCAAGTGAAAGTCTGTACGTTGCAACATCTGTGCAGCGATTATAGTGGACTTGGTCATATCTTGGTAGAGAATGCACTTACAAAATCAACAACTGATCGGAAAAGTAAGAGACCTTTTTGTTAAAAGCCTACACTATCCATTGGTCATAGTGTCTATATTGTTAAGCAGTGTTGGGTCGTCGCAACGAGGGCATTTATTACTGAGTAGCTTATAGCTATCTATATTATTACTATATTAGCTTATAGTATCTTACACTTTTGCTGCGCATATCGCGAGACTAAAATAATTTTTTTTAAAAAAAATGTGTGTTTATATCTTGTTAATATCTTACCGCAAACGCCCCATCAGAAACCTTGCACAACTAGGGGAAAACCGTCCTTAAATCCATTGGAATGTTCCATTTCCACGCGGCGGCCATTACCATTATCGTTTTTGTGCGTCAGCATGTTGGAAACCGCTCAGAATAAAGATGGCGGACGATGTGGATCAGGATGCGAAGAGAAGCAGACTTGAAGATATTGAATTTAAATCATGTTTTATTCATTTTAAAGATGTTTCACAATCATAAGATTTCGGAAACACGTTTAAAGAAGTTGGTGTTGTGCCGTAAAAGATGGGTTGCTTTAGACTGTGAAAAAGCGGATTTATGCCGAAAGAGTTACAAACTTTTTTCAGACGAGGATGTGCCTCGAGGATGTCAGGTCAACAACACATTCAGCAGCAGAATCGGCTTCTTCTGATGAAACCGCACAGTCAATACGACTACAAATGCAAAATGATACTGATGCACACCGCCTGACAAGAAATGAACATATACTCCCAGGACAATGCATATTTTGTAGGAAAGACCCGGATCAGTTTGTAATGGTGAGTAGGCTTAGATTTGAAAATTGTTTAATTTTTGTAGCTGTCATACTCTTTGGATACAATTCTGTCTTCGTTTTCTATACAGAATACACAAATTTTATAACAAAATCAGACCAATACAAATGTCAAGTTCCAGGCAGGGATCCGGGAGGGGAGGATAGATATCCTCTAAATATCACATTTTCATAGCAATTGATGTAATACTTTTAAATCAGGATGGATCATACCTGAATAGGGTAGGGTGGAGCAAAATGGATCAGAGTTGGGAAAAATGGGTTATTGAAAAATTAAAGGATTTCACTGTTATTGTACTTTAGTCTAAGGAAATCATTTTCTGTCATGAACAAAGACAATTTTATCCATTGAAAAAAGTTGCAAGTTTACATCTACCTGAGCATCATAGAACCATTTCGTATACGAGGGACTATCAAGTCACAATTTGGCCAGAAAAACTTTTTTTATTTTTTACCAGAAATCATTGTTTTACCATTAAAAAATTTCCCCATCGTCTGAAAATTTCTAAATTTTAGAGTGGGGTGCAGGCCCTCTCTTTCCAGCCTTGAGATCCCTGACCTGTCTATGATGGATAGAAATATTTTTGAGACCTTTCAATTTTCTCCATGTTTTGGAAATACAATTTTTTTAAAATAATCAGAAACTTTGGAAATTCTAAAAAAATCTGTTCAATTTCCATCCGCAATCAATATATCCTTATTTCATAATTTCGAGAGGGTTTCAGATTTTAATGCCGATGAATAAACAAATACACAAATGTTTTATGATAATGTTATGATATCACGTCCAAAATTAGTTAGTTTCAGCACTTTTTTTTATGGGATTGTATTTTATGAGACATTTTCGTTTAGAAATTGGGAAAACGCAAGAGAATGCTGCTGATTCTTCGTAAAGCAGAAAATGCTGGATGGTTTCGAGAAGCGGCAACAGCCACAAAGGACGAAAAGATTCTGCTACAAATTAGGGATAAGCATTGTGTCGGAAAAGAAGTACGTTATCATCAGATGTTTTACAAAAACTATACAAACTTTCTGTATACAAAATAGACAAAAACGAATAATAAATAAAATAGACAAAACGAATCAACTAGTACAGAATCGTCTTTGCTTCCTGCTGCTGGCTTTGAGACGTTTTGCCGCGATGTATATTGGCCTTGTCATAGAGCAGAAGAAAATAAAATACATGGCTCATCCGTATCGGAAATTCCTCAAAATTGTGAAAGAGGTTGAAGGCGTTGACGCAAGGAGTTTTCGAAGATTCAGACTGAAAGAAAGGCTCAAGAAGTTACATACCCAGCTTGTGTTTCATACCCCGAAAGTTCGCAGCCAAAGTGAAATTGTTTACACTGAAAATCTTTGCTCTGAGGATTTAGCGGATGAACACATATCAAACAAGGATTTTGACAACGACGATGAAGATGAAGATGACGAGAACGACAGTGACAATGAAATAGAATGGTATGGTTGAAAAATGGTTGAAAAATCAAGTTATGATCCATCTTTTAACGAGGTCCAAGTTCTATATAATGCTTCAATGCTCCTCAGAAATAAGATTGAAAAACCAGCATTACACACTCCATGGCCACCTTTCGCAGCAGACATCACTGAAGAAAATGTGAAAAAAATTGTTGATCCCATTCTGTTTAATGTCCTTGCCTGGATCTGTGGATTCTCTGAAGATTCCCAGCTAGATAACTGTGTCAATGTTAAAGATGTTCATTATTCTAAACTCATGTCGCTCACACAAGACCTCCTATTCATTGCATCTGATAGCAAAAAGGCAACACCAAAAAGCGTATCACTTGCCATGGCAATCAGGCAACTCACAGGGTCCTCTACGTTTCTAAAATTGATGAACAATTTTGGATACTACATGTCCCATAGGTACATTCTTTGTCATGAAACAGCTTTGGCTCAAGTTGATATATCCAGTCAAGGTAATTTCAGTGTAACTGTCAGTTGGAAATTAATACACGTAACATAAATCCTCGAGCTCCCTTGAATAAGCCCCCACTCTAGATCTGAAAATATTTAATAAGCACCCACTCCCAAAGTTTTATTGAGTTAACCCATTTAATTACGAAAGTTTCGTATTTATATATGCATTTTTTTGCATTTTCTTCTGTGTAGCTTTAACAAAAGTTTAAATATGTCCTCTAATAAGCCCCCTTTTAATTAGCTTTAATTAGCCTCTAATTCGAGGATTTACGATATATCTAAAACAGTGGTTCTTAACCTGGATTTGATCGAACCCCAGGGGTTCGGTGAGTCAGTCTCAGGGGTTCGGTGGAGGTCAAGACACACACAATGTGTGTGTCCGTTCCGTTCACTCCACTCGTATGATTCGAGTTATGTTTTTGTTTTTGTACGAAATTCATGTTTTGTTGGTTTTGTTCTTTGAACACAGTGATTTTGTGTGCAACTGATGCATGGTTCATTTTGTGCACTAATAAGATATATACGTATGTTTTGAAGAAATCATATTTTATTTTTCTAATTACGAAGGGCTCGGTGAATGTACGGATGAAACTTGCGGATGAAAAACGTAAACGATAAATTAACAGCAATGTTCATAACAAATACGCGACCGTTGCTTTCAATTTTATCAACTGCTCCTTCGCAGCTACGATAAAAAAAAGTTGTGCTCCCACCCCCTGAATTCTATCAGGATACCCCAGTTTTCACACAAGATCATTATTTGACAAAAAGAACAATTGGAAATACGTTTTTCTTCAATCGTGAGTGATTAAGCCGTTTTATCCATTAACTTTTAAATTGATGACGTCATCATGAGAGTAACAACTTTACCCCTGATTTTACGCTATTGTGCAAACATGTCAGGGGGTTGCTTATTTTTGGTTAACTATGTCATAAACTACGTTTTTGCATAAAAAGGTTTTTAGTCTCGCCATATGTGCAACGGAAATTGATTTCTGTGCCAGTTAGAAAGCCACGGACGACGGCCTATTACCACCCCAAAGAGAGAACATGACTTTTTTTCAATGAGTAACAATATTACCCTAGGATAATAATTTTAAAATACTATGGACGTATAATCGACTGTCTTGAATTTTGGTGAATGGTAGATTAATGTTAATCTGGTGCTTCTTACATCGCTAGTGTTACATTCTTACTCTGTTTCTGCGATAACTGGCGTCCGACAGATCCTCGAATTTTATTTGCTTAAACCGTCCACCTTTGCAATGCACTTATTTCATTTAGTACATTTAGAAAAATTAATCCGGCCACTATCAAATCCCACTGTGTAAGTTTTAGTATTTGTTTTAAGAGGTGTTTTAAATGTTTCTTTTGTAATTAGATAATTCATGGATAATGGGCTTCTCCATTGGTTTGTCCGTCGCTATTGTTGTAGTTGTTGTTTTCTTGGTTTTTGGCTTTTTCTGGCGAAGGTATGGAGAATATGCAAAGTCTAACTTACCGATAGTATTTTCGTTAATGAAATGACTTGATGAAGATATGCATTCGGAGATACACATTTAGGTGCTTACCTAATTAGATCTTAAGTTCCTGTGATCCCCGCTCGAACTCTGACATGCAACACCTAGATCCCGTGTACAACTCTAATTTCTCATGTAAAAGTTTCCCTTGTCACTTCCACATATGAGAACAGTATTTGACATACGAAATGTTCCAATTCCGCTAAATAAAAACCCCATTTGTGAAAATCCAATGTGTGAAATTAATCTTTATTTATGAATCTGTAATTTCATTTGCGAAGTAGATATATTACATGGCCCTGCAGTGATTTTATCTTCGAGTGTTCGTGATTAGGGGGATTTATATCTGACTGTAGAGTACGATAAGGTTGTTCACATTACCAGACTCGAACTGGATTTCCACTGGATTTGGACTGAAATTAGCTGAACTCGTCGTGTTCACTTTACCGGACTGGCCTAGGTTTCGACTTTCGGTAAAAATGCAATATCAGCAGTATATTTCGCAAAACAAAACAAAATGGAGGCAGTGCACGTTAAGCAGTTTCTTGTTTTGCCTTGCAATTTAATTTTCAAAGGGCGAAAGCGAAACCTAACGAGATCAGTCAAAAGAACAATATTTTTTACATCTTTTCGTTTAATGGTGCATTCGTATCAGCGTAGTCGGACTGGAATTGTTCTGAGATTTCGTTGGTGTAAACGCAACCGGACTGGAGTTGAACTGGAGTTGAGCCTACCCGTTTGAGGTGGGCTGAAAAAGGACTGACGTTGGATTCGGTCAAGTGTGAACGCAATTGTGCTGGATTTGGACTCGAAATGGGCTAGTTTCCGTGATGATGTAGTCAACTGAAGTATAAGTGGTCAGTAGTCAACACAACAGTGCGAAGAACTTTTAGCTGGGAATAGGAAGGCGACGCCTACCCCAAGACAACCCCCGAAAGACTCCAACAGGAGTGATTGGCTTTAGGAAACTCCATGCCTCCAAGTACAGTAAAAGTTGTAAGCAACCAACATTTTACGAGAATAAGAAATTGTTTTCTCAGTTATAACAACTAGCGTTGTAGTTGTTTTAAACGAAAAGAAGTAAAAGATATTGTTCTTCTCACCCACTTTGTTAGGTTTCACTTTCGTCTGTTTACAATAAAATTGCAAAACAAAACATAAAACTGATTACACTGTCTCCATTTTGTTTTGTTTACAAAATAAAGTGGTCGTACTCACACTCCTAGCCAAATCTATAGCTCTCTGATATCTTTCATGAGTGCGCAAAGCAAGCGAAGGACTGAGATATATGGTCAACACAGGATGATAAAATTTACATGCCCAAGCGGCCGTCTAATATTCTTTGTATTCCAAGACAAAATCGATGTATCTTTGTATTGTGAACGGTGAAGATAACATTGACAAACGATATCTTCACTGAGAGTGGTGAAGATATAATTATTTTCTGAATTGGAGAAATCCTATGGGAATCGTACCCGCGATCCTGAGAATCTAGTGCAGTGCTCTGCCAACTAAGCTACGAAAGCAATTGTCACGATTTCTGTATGTATGTGAATGCCACATTGCAGCTCAATTGGCAGAGCGCAGCACCAGATTCACAGGGTCGCGAGTTCGATTCCTACCTGGAAACCGTAGGGTCGCGTTTTCCGCACGTGGTTCCGGTTGGGTCTTGAAATATATCATTCTGACACTAGAAAATTTCCTTCACTAAATAGGATAAATCTAGTTTGGTAACACATACTTCTTTTCATTAAAGTGCATATAATTTTGATTCAAGAACAGTGAGGCGGGTTTTGTAAAGTTACTGATTTGTTCAGTTCAAATTATGCTGGAATGCGTGCATATCTTCTTGATAAATGTACGCTACATGTATGATAAAGTTATATATGCAGTGATATTTTTACTTCTCAAATAAATCATTACTCATTTACACAAGAAAGATAATTGTAACACATTGAGATTTGTTTGTTTAGAACACGAAGGACTCGTCGGGAGACAGGTGACGTGATTCAAGATTATGATGTGAGTAATTTGTTTCCATTTTGGACTTCTTCTTTTGTTTAAAATTTCAAATTATGAAGATTGTAACTTCTAAATGGCAACCTTGTGCTGTGAATACCCGAAACAAATGGCATTTAATTTAAACGCCCACAAGAGTGATGTATTGCATTCTTTCATTTGGAATAGATTAAAATAACGCAATTTTATTATGTCTGTAATAATCTAGCAGTCTGTTAACTGATTGCTAGATGTATAGATTTATAATGTTTGAAAGTGCTGCTACGATGAAAGACCTCGTTCAAGAGATACGTATGTTTCTAAAACGTGGAAATTAGATACCTTCTGATGCCATTTACTCCACTTTGACAAATTGAAATTCACAAAATAAGGGCAATCTCTAGAAGTAAGCGGCAGAAAGCGTTGAAACTTCGCTTATTGCACGGCTTTTGAAAAGAAACCTTTTTATTTGTATTAGAACTTATGATTAACTCCTTCATGTCCGTATAGGTTCGCAGTGACCAGTGAAGACTTTAGTATTTAACTCTGGCTAACGCCAAACGATTTTACTCGTCTAGGGGAAAGTCCTTGGACAGAAAAGAGTTAGTCGACCTGTCGTGCTGAAATATCATTAAACTAATAGTAAATACATATCTCTTATACACTTAGTACCACTTGAAAAGGTTTTCTCTCACTTGTTGGCTACTTCTTTTTAATCCTTAACTGATATGTGAAACTGTAATTGTGTTTTGCTTGCGTGTTTTGTTCATTGTTTTTGGGAAACAGAAAAGTTGTGTTTTCAACGATTTATTTAAACACTCATGGAGGTCTGGGAGAATAAGAAGCGGCGAGGTAGCAGGAGCCTTGAGGGCGGCTGTTTCAACCATTTGGAGGTCCTCCTAAACTTCAATCAGTATTTCCAGGACCCAATATAGGAATAAAAAGAAAACTTTTAGTTTGTTACTTTTTTCCTTTTTTGGCAAATTTTCTACATTAATAAGGTGAACCCTATTTTTTACTTCAAACACCCACGGAGTCAAGGCTGTCGAACCTCCCTAAGTGATCGCTGTCAAGAGCACCCGCCACTCAACAATGCATGACCACCTTTCAAAATGCTCCCCGCTCTCTAAGGTGCCACCCTCTCAACAGCGCTCACCTATCTTAAGCGAATACCTCTCAAAAGCGCCCACCTCTCAACAATGCTACCCTCTCATTTGTCAGAGGGGTCATACCCTCTGTTTTGAATATTCAGTGAGCGACCACTCAAAACAGGGATGAAAACCAACCACAGAAACTTCGCATGTACTAAAAAATTACACTCCTTTGTGAACATTGTTCGTTCTTACCATGGGGAGCTTTTTTGCCAGGTTGCTTTTAAACTAAACATAAAATCTCCATTTCTGGTCCTTTATTTCAAATCAACATGAGTCACATTTTGGAATAAAATATTTAAATATGTCGAAATCTTCCTAAACATGCATCACAGTAAATACTGTTGGACGGCGGAGAAACTAACAATTTTAGTTATATCATTTAAAGAATCCTGAGAACACGTGGTTTCCATGGCAAAAGCATAAGTAGATTGGAGAAGGGTATTTTACTTTTCATTGTAAGCATGCGAAATTTCAATAATTTCTACAGTTTATTTTCAGAGATATTTCAAAAGAGTGAAACCTATTTTATACTTTTAACGCCCACGGGGTAGAGACTGTGGCACCTCCCTAAGTGGTCGCTCTCAACAACGCCCATCCGTCAACAATGCATGACCACCTCTCACAAGCGCCCACCTCTTAAAAGCGACCACCTCTCAAAAGCGCCCACCTCTCAACAGTGCCACGCTCTCAGCAGCGCCCATTACTCTTAAGGGACCACTAGTCTACAATGACAAAATTCTCCTTAAGCGACCATTTTATTGAAGATTTTCTGACCAGCTGTCGTAAACGGCCACCATAGAGTCGCCAGTCTGATTCTTCAGCTGTTTTGAATCTTCAATGAGCAATCACTCAAAACAGAAATGAAAACCAACCATAGAAACTTTGCACGTATTTACAATGGCACTACGAGCTAAAAATGATTAACACGCTGAAAAACTGTGGAAGGCCTGAGAGTACGTTAGTAAGCAAAGCTAAAATGTAGTGTTAACTCCAAAACGCTATAAGCAGCGAAGTCATTTATGAAGTACGTATAGACCAAAGGGTGGGGAAACTGCCAAAAATCAAAATTCGTGGAATTGATGTTTCAAGCAAAGGCACTTCGCCGGAGCGAAACGTATGAAAAGTAAAATGTTTGGTTGTCTACGTTTCACTTGGACGAAGGACCCTTGCTCGAAACGTCGTGAGTTCTACGAACTTTAATTTTGGTGGTTTACTGGTCCTATGGTCTGATACAAGTCGTCCAGCACTGCAGCACTTTACTTTTATATCATTTATGAAACAGATTTTTAAATGGATGCGCATTTGGTGGTAGCTTGGTCTACTGACCTAACCAACGACGCCAACATGAAAATTACCTTAAAAATTAGCTTGGAAAACTCTTTCAGTTTTACTTTAAAATGATCTATTACAAACATTTAATTATATAGGAAAGTTCGTTATGACCTCCTACATTATTCCCAACTCCTAGAGGCCAGAGCTACGGACCTGGAGAAGTTTAATCAAGACATCTTATTCCAAGAATATAGGACTGGTGGACCATAACTTCCACTTCTTGATTTATTTTTGTAGTTATCCGAAACTCCCTACATTCAAAATAACATAGAAATCAAGAAGAGTGATGGTACTTCATCTCTAGGGTCTGAAGATTATCATTATCTTAGTCCTCCCGCTGAAGAGAAAAGCGAGCAATGCATATGTGAAGAAGATGAAAGAAATACTTAAGAAGGACAGTAGGTTGAAATCCGTAGTTACACAGAGCATACTGTTTTCCCCTCTTCGAAGAGGTTGCTTACTGACACTAAAAGTGAGTGAACCTTTTCGATACACCTCTCTCTTGTTGGAAATAATGCACGTCGGTGCGAGCGATACCTTAATCTGATTTTTTGTACACTGAATCCCCAGGCGCGCGGCGTAACATTGCATGCAATGTTGTAGAATGAAATTAATAGCTTGTTAAATAGCTGGGTTTTTGCTGCTTTTAACTGAGATTGCCATTGGTTAATTTATGGTCACGTAGCATTTAAAAACCAAATGTATCCCACGTGGGCATTAACTGCAACAATAATTGACCACAAGGGCTAGCGACTAAACAGCTCGGCGAAAATCTGGGTAAACTGCCTAAATTCGGGGGAAATGTACAAAACCCGGCTATATAACAAAACACTTAATGTCTGATCCCTCAGGAAACTACAGTAGGCTCGAACTTCATCGCGGGGAACATCAAAACTCTCGGAAAAACAGAATTGTTTCCCTCAAAATCAGACATTAAAGTTGCAGCTAAACGCTTCAACGTTGTTGGACAACATCAGCGAACGAACAATGTTAACAGATGCATATTTTCATTCAACTTTCCACCAACGCAAAGCCCGACACACAGTCACAATGATTTTATTGTTCTTTGAGTGCAAAAACTTGAATCTGATATAACATCGTTCGCTGCCTGAAATTGCCCAACGATGTTGGAAGGTTTAGTCCGACCGTATATATTATAGACAAGGATGGGATTTTGAGTCAGCGGTGATATTGGAATTAGAGTTAGGGTAACTATTAAAAAGAGAAAATGTGGTAAGGAGAGGTTTAGGGTTAGGCTTACACAAACCAAAAACTTCACGAGATTTTTTTTCTCAAATTTTACCACTTCGAAATGTTAACCTCGTATATACCATGCAACCTCGCACCGACCTTAACAATGCCCTGAGAAGCTCCTGCTTTATTAACCAACCATAATGCATGGATACTCTTCGCAGGATGCATTGGTGCCTGGCTAAACAAAAACGCAACTTCGCTTATCTATAAAAATGTTGAAAATGACATCTTCAACTGTCCAAGCCTGAAAGCGAAATGATGGTGTTTCGAGCAAACCATGACTCTAGACAACGAAAATTTGCTATCAATCTCAGCAGTTCTTATTTTGTAACATTTCAGACCACGCGATTGCTAGCAAGGGTGCGATTTTTCTTTCTTCTTCTCCAGGGAAAATTGAACATTATTAAGGGGACAGTCATGTGGTCTGAAATTGAACGACAAACAGCAAAGCTAGACTGATTTATCGAGATAATAGGACAAGGTTCCATCCAGGATATTTTCTTTGAGGGAAAAGTTAGGGGTGGCTTAAGAGTCCGCAAACTTGTGGAGGGGTTCTGTGTGACTCCCCCCTAAAAGTTTTAAAATTTGTATATTTTACAATGTAGCATTGTAACGGGGCATTTTGGAAGACTACGTAGTTTACTATGGCAATGTCAGCCAACATAACACGAAACGCAGACATTCGTGGCCATTCAGGCTGAATGGTATTTCCTACTTTTCCTCCTTTTTTCCTAATTTTCCTACCTTTTATGCACAAATTTCCAGTGGGTAATGAAAGCCGCAGAGACTAGGAAGACGTCTCATATTCAAACTTGAAATCATCTTTCACCGCGAAATCATCACGCTTCTCTTTCACTTAATCTTTTACTAAGTTACAGTATTTGTCTAGCATGGGCGGATAAGACGTTAGCTTGTGAGCTTTATTCACTCGGATTTTATTTTAGTTTGTGTCATTTATCCCTTTACAAGCCGACGACTTTTCTAGCAATGGCGGATAAAGACATTGTCTTGTATTCTTTATTTCCTTATCGTTTGATTTTTTATTAACAATTACCTACATACAAGTTAATGTTTTTTTTCCTACCATGAGTGGATAAAAACATTGGCTTCTATCCCACTTGGGCTTTGCTTTAGTTTAAGTTTTGAGAATTACCATTCCCGTGGAGCCTCTGCCGGATCGCTCCCTTTTTAATTAACTGATCGCCTTTTTAAAATAGCGAATGACTTTCCATCATTTATATATCATAATTTGTTTGTTATTTTTTCAATCCTATCGGTCATCTTTTCGTCACATGAGTTTTTCTCTCCATAGAAACACCACCTAGAAACAAATTTCATAAATTGCGGATGCTTTAAAATTCTTTAACAACTACATCCTTTAACCCTTTCTTGGTCACAGTTGGCATACGGCAACTTATTAATTTTACTCTGGCTAACGCCAGACGATTTTACTCGTCAAGGGAGAACCTTCTGGAAGCCCAAACAAAGAGTTAATATGCCTATAAACTGGCCCTTATAACCTCATTGTAGAGCAAAAATTCTTTTGAATTTCGTACATGAAAACGAGGTCATAAGGGGTAATTTATATGTGTATAAAAGAATGTAAATTTGACGATATTTGTAAATAAGGTCTACGTTTACTGCTATTTTACGTTTCATTCAAAGGAATGGCCTTCGCTCAAAACGTCACTTCTACAGTCTTTAATTTTCAGCGGTTGTCCCAACCTTTGGTCTTATACACGACGATCACAAGGATGTGTGGAGCCAGGTTTTAAGAAAGCCGACATGGCGATAAGAAATAAATTTTTACAGCATGAAACCAACCACACGTTACAGACGTTTTAATATGATCCCTAGATGTTCCGTTCCGTCCTATTAGACACTTTTAAGCAACTTCAGGATTTGTCTTGGTTGAGAACTACTGAAAGCTTGTGACTTTATAAGCGATAACGTGATAACGTGTGGAGAATAAGGAGGGTATCAAGAATGAAATAAAAATGTAGGATGCTGCATAGGCAGTATATAATACAGCAGTATATAAATAGACAGGATTAAAAGGATCCATTCCCTTTGTTTGAAGCAAACAAAACGTTCGTGTATGGTACCCAAGAAGAGACGTGTTTCGTTTCTTTTTAATAACACATTTATTTAACACATTTTTTTAGTTTCTATATCTGTTCAATCAGCTATGTTTCAATTTCGTTTTGAAGTGATCTCATTTCAATGGTCGTCGTATGTACAAAAAAAAGTTGTTTTCGAGGAGACATTCAGCGTTGTAACGTGGACGTAAAAGTACCTCATTTGCTGGCTTGATTAGAACGTCTCACTGGTCATCAGAGGTTTACAGGTTCATTCCCCATCTGGAGTCTCTGAAGCAGGAGCATGACAAACGTTCATGCATTGTCCGTCTTCCTATAAATGTTGTTTATTCTCTTTTAGCAAAATAGGTCGACGTCTTACTGACAGGTTTTTTGAACCTGCATCATCGCTCTGTCAGAAACAACGACGTTGATAAACCAGTGTTCCACACTTGAATAATATTAAATATTCAGTTTCAGACAAAAAAGTCTCTATCCTACTCATTTTCTCTGGTAACAATAGCTGCTAGGACAAGAAAAGTGTCTCATTTTCTTTTTTTCTTATTAGCAATCTGTAGTCAACGAGCGTTTTTCTGACAACTAAAAAGTTGGTTTGTCTGGCATGGGGGAATAAGAAGTTTGGTTTTTTCATTGTCTGCCTCCTGTGATCTCGCTTCTGTTTGCTGATCGACGTTGATTTGCGTATTCGATTAGATATTTTAGTCTCAATTGACGACTATTAATATAGATAGCTCACCCGATCTTCACATTTCACCCAAATGGTGTGAACCTTTGCATTTTCGAGTGTATAAAAATTTAAAACTATCCTATTTTCTTCAAAAAAGCCCTTAAGCAACAAGGTATCACCAATCGAAAAGCTCTCACTTCCCAAACAGGAGTTACAAGCGTTTTTATGCATTCTAAGTTGCAGGTTCGTTGTATGTGCTGCCTAAGCGCAAGCCACGATTCCCGTCCAGGGCACAGAAATCAATTTTCCGAGATCAGGAGCATGACAAAACGTTTGCTTGTCGTCTGATATATACCAAGATCCCACATGAACAAGACTAGTGTTCGGCATTCAGTATTTGAATAAGTATCGTATCGTGACTTCCGCTTATGCAGTACATGACGAACCTGCAACTTAGCTTATCATCTGAGTCTTGGTAGCTCAATGGTTAGAGCGTCTCACCGGTCATGAGAAGGTTGCGTCTTTGATTTCCATTTGGGGGCTCAGAAATAGTTTTTCCGAGATTACGAACTTGACGAACGGTCGCTTGTCGTCTGATATATACCAAGCTCCCACATAAATAAGACTAGTATATTCAGCATTCAGTACTGCATAATGAGTTGTAAAATTAGCAATATTGCTGAAGTTGTTGATCAATGTCACATGAAGCTGTGAATCTGGGTGTACTTGCTATATGACGCTAAACAGACAAAGTTTCTAGTAATTTAATCTAATAATTTAAAGAAATGCGTGATTTTGTTTAAGTAGTCATTATGCACTGTGACATATGCAAGGTGTTATTTACATATCAAATAAATCTAAATATCTCGAGAAGGAAGAGAGGTAAGGGAAAATTGTAAAAGAGTTTGGGTTATCATTTCAAGAGCTCTTTCAAATAAGAAAAACTTAAATTTCGTTACATGGACACTTTAAGTATATCTTCTAAAATCATTAATATTCATTACGTATATTCAGTGGCGTAACCAGAGGAAGTCACGGGGTGACCGCCCCGCCTGACACTGTCAGGTGTCTGACCCCTCCGCTCGTTCCAAGTGGGATAATGAAAAGGACTAGTAAGTTGGTTACAGGCAGTTCTTAGTCGCAAATAAATCTTGTTTCTAATAATATAAGAAATCACACTAATGGTTATATTCTCCTATTCATATTTCCACACCACAGGGCTTGCGGTTTCGCTGTACGAATTTCATTTGTTCCCTAATTCTTAAATCTCGCCCCCTAAACCAAAAAACCTAATTATGCCTCTGGATATATTGACCATTTATGTGCACGTAATCGATCACATACAAAGGCTTTTATACCTCGTAAAATTGTCACCCTAAGTAGCGCCTCAACATAGAAACCACTATCATTGTTCTAGGTAACTCTATACCTCATGGTCTTCCTTCGCCTTTCCATCATTTGCCATTTTTACTTCTTGGTAATGGTAAACTAGAAAAGCCTACGAATGAGGAATGTGACGTCGGTGTTACTGTCTCTTCTTAAACGTACAACTTTGTAACGATTTCGTAATTTCAAAACACGAAGTTGAATTGATTTGAAATCCACTTAATCTGAAAATGTGACCATACAAATAAATTTAAGATATTATGCTGAGATACATGTTGAGTTATCACGAAATTAAAAGGTCCGGAAAAGAATTTTGATGTTTTGCACAAATAATGTTGTGCACATGGGAGCCTGGTCTATTGCAGACGATATAACAGACTAAACGTTATCTGCAACAAAAATATCTCTTCTCGGACGCAGTTCACTTGGTTCTTAATATTCCAGTCTGGTTGTCCAACGGTGGATGAGTGCAGTTTCCCTAGCTTTTTTGCTCTTAGACTTTACTGTTGAGTGGTTACAGCCCGTTACTCTAAATTTGAAAACTACGAAATAAATGGTAGTAAGATAAAGATTTCCATGTTTACATGGCAACAACGGTAACTAAAAATAACTTTGAAAATCGGTTCTTGAGTTGAACAAAGGTTACCATCAGCTATAAGTAATAGGCATTTCGGTTGATTCGTGATTAAATGAATCCGAAAGCCGAGGAAGGTTTAGTAACAGTCCCGAGGGCGAAGCCAGAGGACTGAATCATTTAAACCCCTTGGTGACTGTGGATTTTCCCCTTGACGAGTAAAATCGTCTGGCGTTAGCCAGAGTAAAATACTGAAGTCTCCATCAGTCACTGATGAATGAATCTGCGTTTCGTAAATTGACGAGGTTCTGTTGAATACTATTTAAACAAGTAAACAACTATAGATATAAAGCTTGGAAATTTGACTTCTTAGAAAAATCCTTGTCGGGATGAAATCTTGTCTTCGTTTTATGTTCTAAAACTCAATAATTCAGCAGTGAGAATCTCACCGGTCATCAGAAGGTCGCGGGTACGATTCCCGTCTAGGGCTCAGAAATCGTTTTTCTGTGGAAGAGCTTGAGTTAACGAACGTTGAAGTGCCTCTGCCACACAATGAAGTTCGTCGAAAAATTAGTAATTTATTAATTGTGGCAGATTTATTAATACTGAAGTTCCTTCACACAAACATAAGATTAGCTCTTATTGTTAATACATAATTATCATTCAAATGTCAGTCACTGACCAACATAAGCGGCAATAGTCCAGGTGCTGTGGCTTCTCGATTCCAAAACAAATTAGTACTCATATTATAGTTAACAGCTTTCGAGATAATTATACTTAGGAGGATCATCCTTGGTAGTTTTTAGTAAGGCATGTAACTATGTAACTTTTATGTACCATTAATGACAGTTGTAATACCATTGCAGGTAGTAATAAAAGTTAATAGATGGTAATACAGTTTGTCGTACTGGGGTCTTCCGTCAGTGAAGCCAAATGAGTATTTGTACGAATTGCAGATTTCCTCCAGTTGCCATTTTCTAAAAGGAGAAGCTTGATTATAAATTCCAGCGAGGTGGTTAAGTTCAATAATATCAATAATGCCGGTCTTGGGATACCAAGAATACAAGAACATTCGTTCAAACCGCAATTGTAAACAAGTGACTCAACACCCGTAGTCGACCACTCCAATGGTATTGTTAGTATTTAAAGGCTCCCCAAAGCGAAGCTTTAAGAATGAAATCCTTTAGAGTACTCTCATCTAATTTTTGGAAAGCATCCGTTTGGGTAACTGCGGTCATGTGATTGACGCAAAACTTGAAACAAAACTCTTCCAAATCCTGACAACAAGAAAATGAAACTCTGATAAATATTGCAATTGTCCTAATATGACATGACAATAACGAAGATTTATCCACAGAAAAACTTCTAAAGACAAAAATGCTAGGTTAAAATATGGTCTAAAAACTGTCTAAAAATCTAAACGTTTTCGGTCATCGCGACGATGATCAGGGAGTAGAATATTTGTGATCTCTAATGATGATCCTTGGGGTCGAAAACGTTTAAATTTATTGCCCCATATTTTAACCTGTATATTGTTATTTTATTCTTCTGCCGAACATGACTATTTCAGACCGCAAGGGTATTCCTCGCTGTTATCTAGGGTGTCTCCCCTAGCCAAGTAAAATCATTCGGCGTTAACTGTAGTAAAATCGTAAAAGAAGGATACTGACAGGAAGAAATTAACTAAGGTCACTCATTGTCTGACGTCGATATCATTAGTTCAGATGTAATATACAACAGTTTACTGACATGACATGGTATAGCTTCTTGTGCAACGGGGATTAATACAATCTTAGAGTGTTCAAAGGGCTAAATTTGCACTTACCCAATGGGGTTCAAGCAGTTTCGAAACTCGTTGTTGAGTCAATCGTTTGAAAACTAAGTTGTCGGGAGTCAGGATTTGGATATGGATCAAGGTTAGTATCAAAACTTGACATCACTACATCAACTGAGTGCAGATAGCCTCATCCGATTTCTCAATCTTACAGATTGAGCAGTGGGTTTCCATATTCGAACCTCCCAACGTCACAGACATGTAGAATTCTATGTCGCTACTGGCGAACAGACAATTAAACCGTCCAAACAAGCACCACTTACCGAAGCATCATATTTAATAGCAGCAGCTAAAAGCATCAGTGCATTCTGAACAGTAATCCCATGTTTGATAATCTTTTCTGATAATCGCTTTAGTTGAAGCTCACAGTAGGCGTTAGCTAGATCCAGTAAACCTGATCGGAATAAACGAAAAAGATGAGAATTCATCCGATACTCTCGTGATGTTTGTAGAGTACAAATTAGGCAATGACGATGAAACCAAAAGTCTATTCCGGAGTAAAAAAGTCTAAGTCAACAATTGAAGGGTTCGCTTAAAAAAATTACCAGGGCAACAACTTATTTATTTATTAAACATTATTTTCCAATGGTAACACTTTCAAATCTGCCAAGTCACTGTTTTTCAAGGGGTCGTATCTACCTATGCAATAAAATTAATTACTATCACTAAACTATTACAAAGCAGTACAAACAATAATGGTAAGAAAGTAAAATTCCTGAATGCTGGTAAGTATGTACACTACAACTGTTCTCTAAATATGCTTTAATTGTAATCTTTCACCTCCCCAAGCATAGATTTAAACGTTGCCTAAGATATTTCCGTAGATTTATATTTTGTTGGCAGATTGTTCCAATACACTGCTCCCGAATAGCTAATGGCTTTCTTCAAGAATTTTTTTTCCGTCTTCAAAGCAAGAAATCAATCATGTTAGTGCATAGTGAGTAATCTTTGCTATTCGAGAGCATAAATATGTTGGTCATGCTCAGCCAATTTGGATCACTCAATATTTCACTGGATTGCATCTCGCAACACTTGCCCGTAATTATCCTTTCGGCTCTGTTTTGCAACTTTTGTAATTTCTCAATTGTTTGAATGACCCTACATCAAACTACATTAGTCAAAATGAGGTAGGACAGATGATTTGTAAACTTTAATAAAAATAATTTTAGGAACAAATGGTTTCATTGCTCGTGGCATTCCTAGTCCTTATGACACTTTTGATCAAATTACATCGTCAATATGGTTTTTCTATTTTAATTACTCATCATTTTGTTTTATATTTTTCACTCGTCTAATTTTGTCATTACCAAGCCGTATGTAGGGATCGTCGATGATTTCATTTAATCGTTGTTTTGATCCAGTTATTATATATTGAGTTTTCTTATTACTGATGGTGAGTCTATTACAGAGTAACTATTGATGTACTTTTTATAGGTTCCTATTCAGATTTTCCTCCAAATCTTTGGTTGTACTGTCAGTAGTTGTTAAATTTGTATCGTCCGCCAACACACTAGGTGACGCATTATTCAAACAATTCGATGATTTCATTTAATCGTTGTTTTGATCCAGTTATTATATATTGAGTTTTCTTATTACTGATGGTGAGTCTATT
>JBAHVQ010000469.1:50770-62889 GCA_036872915.1 Nanipora kamurai | reverse complement strand
TTGTAAGTAATAACTAGATCTCTTCCTCTGTACTGAAGATGGCATAAGTATGCCGAAACATGTTTACAATTAAAAAAATTGTCGTTTATATCAAATGTCTGATTAAAAATTAAGCATTAAGGGTTAATACCGCTTTCACCATCCCTCGACGTTTGAAAAGGCCTTGTTACTACGAGACAATAACACTGTGCTATCAGTTTTGGAAAATTATGCAAATTAATGATCAAAAACGAAACCTAACCATCGTCCCAGTGTTTATTATTCCTTGCTTGTCGTCAAACGACTTACTGATAAACTGGATTAATGAGACGAACAAAGAACTACCTTGAACTCGTTGGTAAAACAGTGAAAAAGCAAATGCGACCCACCTTTCCCAAAGCTGTGGTAGCGGACGACATGTGGCTATAATGACAGGCGGTCACCTCGATAAATCTTCAATCAAGAAGAAAAAAAAGACGTTCTATTTCAGAATTATTGTCGGGGTATTATGAAGAAAAAGTTTATTATCTAACCTGCACTATTTTGCTCTTTTAAAAGCGTGATTGTCTCCAGGCCCTTTACCGTCTGTTCGACAGTTTACGATCGCTAGTTTACCCATAGTTTCATGTTCGCGAATTTACGAAAAATATCATATAATTTGTTGAAAAACCTCAAATTCACGGACATTAATAACGGTTCATGTATTGAACAGAAAATGCCACTTATTTCCTTGATTATTTTGTGTTTGTATTGTATTACTTTTTATACAAAAAAGACAAAACAAGAGGCAAAAGGGAAGTGGTTTACCCCCAATTTATCTAAGATGGCGGCCTTCCAATTTGTTACCCGCAGCTGAGGAACATTTGGGTACAATGCCCTCTCCAGTTAATATATGATCTCTATGTTATAACTCACGGGCAAAATCGCACAGGGAACTGAAACAAACGTTCAAAGATTGCCTCCATGTCCGCCATGTTTAGCTTCACCTGACGGCCGAAATATCTCTTTCCAGTTATACATAGAACTGCTTCAGAATTATTCCTGGTGGAACACGAAGAAAATACTTCGTCACAATCTTACAGTCCAAAAAACTGAAGTTCGAGTTTGACTCCTGGCCTGGTAGATAAACTTTGAAGCTAATTTTCCCAATGCGCGGGGTATGACTATAAAATTTCCTCATTAGAAACTTTTAGACGAAGTACTTTGTTAACCTAAAGGCAATTCGCGTGTAAGCATTGAACTAAAGCTTCGTTCCTGCTCTGTTGATTTCTCTACAGTGAAACCAGTGACTGGATTCTCGGCTCTTTTGATTTTACAAAGTTAATTCAAGGAGACCCTAACAGCTGGTTATCCTCTTTAAAAATTTGATATTGAAAAGCAGCTTAGGAATACATTGACCATAAATTCCAATGACGTTTTTGAAAACTTTTCGGAGTACTTTCAAGTAACTTCATCTTGAAGTGAAAACATGGTGGACTATAGTATCAAGAAAAATCAAACTGATTTCAAAGATAAAACAGTTTTCAAAGATAAAAAAAATAAGATATTAAGAGAAAAGGAAAGAAAAAGTAGGAAAATGGTGGCATTCTTAGTAAAAGGTAGGAAAAGTAAGAAAGTAGAAAAAAAATAGAAAAAATGTAGAAAAAAAGTGGGAAAAGTAGGACGGCCAGAAAGCATTCGTATATGGTACAAAGAACAAGATTCAAAGGTTAAAAACTAGAGTAAAATATTCAGCTTAGAATCGCGAGATATTTTGTACAGAAAATAGAGTTCTCGGTATTCTAACTTCATCGCAGGAAAAATGTAAGACTACTTCCTCAACGACATCAACCGTCTTTCATTATGTGCAATGAAATATTAATCCCACCTTCCTTTGTCCATTGCAATTCGTGCTGGAGTAACTAGGTTTGCTTTATTTCCCGTTCCCAGCTGTCCATTTTGGTTTGCTCCCCATGTATAAATATTACCTGTGTCAGACAATGCAATAGAATGGGCGCATCCACAAACAATCTGAAAACCAAAGATCCACACAAAAATTTACCGTCTGGCAATTTCAGGTAATTAAATTTTAAGGTCAAGTAAACTCAACAATAGGTCAATTATTGCTTTCATTTATAAAAACAATTTATATAAAATTTCGATGCATTATAGCAAAAGTATACAAGTTGTGGTTCAATAGTTCACGAGATTTAAAACCAGTTTAATTAAATCTGTTCACTTCTTAAATTTTTATGTCGATTTGCCACAATTCTTAATTAAAAATTCCATGCCCTCGAATTTGTCTTACTCTACCTCTTAATTTCTTTTTGTTCCCTTCCTCCGAAATATTTTCGCCTGGAATCAGTTGTCATAGTATGGAAGTGGTTTTTGGATTTTTTTTGTATCATTACGTATTGAACCTAAGTAGTCAAGGTTATGTTATCCACTACACTATTCTACAGTGCAAACCGCCATGTCGAAAACGTCCACTTCTTTATTTCGTTTTGTATACCGTTACTCTTAACCTTCGCGGTTGCCTTCCTACATAAAAAAATTCAGATGTCAACGTTTTCAAACTAAGTCGTCGGCCATCGTATTGCATGGTCAATTTACAGCTACAGTCGAATCTCGATTATCCGGACTGTTCAGGAGACACGAAATAAGTCCGGATAATCGGGAGTTCGGATAATCGAGATTATGAATATTAACGATTAAGCTATTCACAAAAAGTGGAACTATCAGACAAAGTCCGGATAATCGAAAAATCCAGATAATGAACATCTGAATAATCGAGGTTGTACTGTATTGAAAAATACGATCGAGAACGTCACCAATGACGTGTCCTTGCAACAGAAGCAACAAAAGGAAACAAGTAATTACAAATTCCCGGTGAATTCCTGACGTCATTGCTGCTCTGCGCACGAAGTTATCCAGAACATTTTTCGTTCCCGCCAAAACTTGAACACGTGAAACTGTGAAAGTTAACGGTTGTTTTAACCATATTAATTTCTCCATCATTTTAATTTCTCCAATCAATGAGAGTAAATACACTGTCACTCAGAGCGTAACAGTTCACTTGACTAAACGTATAAAATAAAACATATTCCGAAGAATAATGTCATCTTGAAAACTCAAGATATGAGTCAATACAAGACAAAACTTTTGTTGAAACTGTGATATTTCGACTTTATTTCAAAGTCATCCTCAGACAGAATGATATTACAATAACATGCCAGAGTCCATATTATTCTGATACATCCATAGTCTTGTAATATCATTCTGTCTGAGGATGACTTTGAAATAAAGTCAAAATATCACAGTTTCACCAATAGTTTTGTCTTGTATTGACACATACCTTGAGTTTTCAAGATGACATTATTCTTCGGAATATGTTTTATTTTATACTTTTTGAAGTTGTCGGCTGATCATGGTCTTCACTTGACTAACCTGAGTTACAAATGTACCAATGAGCCCGGTCACTCGACACGGATTGGGTTGGTTGGTATTACTGCCAACGCCTAATTGTCCGTTGCCATTGTAGCCCCAGGAATAAAGCTGGAACGATAAATAAAATTCAGGTAATCATAAATACGGGGATTTGTTTCTCGACAACTTTGGAAATACTAATCAATGGGAAAACTAACTCACAATTCAGAAACTTTCATATTTTTATACTATTAGTTTCATACAGACTTTTGAAGAAGAGATCGTTGTGTTACGTCATATGAGGCATAGTCATATTCCCCTTTATTCTCATGTATACCATTTTAGCTGATTTGACTACCGTGTAGAAATATGATTAAACAATTAGAAAAATTCGCCCTGGTACCAGATAGTGAAATTATTCAACGCCGGAGATTGAAATAATTAACACTTTCCTAAAGTGCTTTCCAAAGTGTTTTCCAAATATTCCATGAGTTTCCAGAGCTCGAGTGAGCACGCTAAAGCATCAACAATGTTTTAAAATTTGATATGATCTACCTCTCCATTGTCCGTAATTGCCATTGACCACAATTGTCCACAAGCGATATTTACGATCACTTTGTTTCCTAAAGTACGAATGATACAGAAGTACTACAAGAAACACCAATGAGAAGTACATAGAAAAAAAAGACAATCTTGTAGTAAATTTTCAGGTATTGCGTAAAATACCGGCTGAAAATTAAAAACAAGTCAATACCATATACTGCGGATAATTTAGAGATACAGACTGTATTTCGTTAGTTTAATGCTGCAATTGCAGCAATGTCAATTGCAATGTCTGCAGCCAGTTCATACGTTTCCAAGATAAAACTGTTAATGCTACTTGCTTCGCCAATCAGAATTTAATGATCACACGATGAAATGTACTCCGCGGAAGTGGAAATTAAAAGTATGATTAAGCTTAGCTCAAAAGTTACGAATCAAATCATGAAAAATGTCTCAGCAGAACTAAAAATGTACAAAGCAAGTGCAAATTTTTGCCTTTGGTATTTTTATTTGGCGAGCCAAAGCAGCGAATTCTCAACTTCCCTCGGCATTCTTCGGGTAAATTAATGACAGTCATGTGCACTGAATTAATCCAACCAATTTTTTTGACAAATGTACTCCAACACCGCTGATTCAATAAACTCACAATTACTGGACAAGGCATTATTTTACGGAGACCTGTTGGCTTCGATGATTAGTTGTTCAAATTATTTAAGTAAATAACCGACATTGATTATTTTATTTTGGCCCTTTGAAGCATGTTCTCCACTTTGTGAACATCAAGATTGAATTAATTCGCCATTTGCAACGGTAGCAACAGAATGTCCACATACTGGAAAAAGGACGTCTCACTTCGTTAAGGACTATACTAGTAGTTCGAGCACAAAATTGTCAATAAAGCTCTAGCAAGACTCAGTTAACCATCTTCCCAGTTACTGAATTAAATACTTCGGTATTGTGTTCCCCTTCATATCGTATGCACGCTCTCCTCCATTGTAACCAGTAACAGAAAACATTGCCTTGTGTTGTTGTTCTTTACAATGTACTGGTGAAGGAAGTAAACTGAAAAATCTAACGCCTATAATAAGAACTTACGGAATGTCATCGAGAGATTATGGAGTTATCAGGAGAATAGGTGTACAATACAGCAGCCTTCCTGTTTCTGCACCGTTGGAAGCTCTGTGAAACTCCTGCACTGGCGGATCCAGGGTGGCATAGGTCACCGGTGCCCTTCCCTTTTAAGTTCGAAGTGAAAATTTTTCTTAAGTCCTTGGATGGCGTTTCCCGACAAATTTACTTGTGTTTACACATATTCATGCAAGCAAAAGGATAAGGGTATACATGCAAAAACATAAAAATAATACGAATGTGGCTTAAACTATGATGATGTTTGTATTAATGATAACGTGTACGAATCAACGCGTTTAAAATGTTACCTTTCAACCTTATAAATATAGTCAAAATGCGAAAAATGCCATTTAAGAGCCCTTCAAATTCAAAAATTCTCCGGGGGTGCATATCCCCTGATCTCGCTAGGAACTTATGCCTTCAATACTCATTTGCTGGCCGCCCTTTCAAATTTTCTAGATCCGCCTCTGCTCTGTGTAACAAGCGGTCCACGGATTTGAAACTATTAAAACGTAAGGTGATCTGCCATGCTTAGCTGCACAGCGACACAGTGCTGAGTCACAAGGAGCTAAACTAAGCTGATCAAGCTACTCTCTGCGCTGTCATGTGCTATGCTGTGCGATGTGCTGCTGTGTGGCACTTAGTAACCCACGGTGCTTACTGAACTTCACTGGTTAGGCGAATTTTGCAGTTACAAACAACTATGTACCTTACCAATGCTTGCAGTAACCCTTCGTGGTGTAGTCTGATTGAGAGTACATCCCGATCCAATTTGGCCACTGTTGTTATATCCCCATGCAAACACCTGCAAATTTTAATGAATTTATGAAATAAAAGCAATCAATATCATGCAAACCGCCATGCACTCTTGTCTAGGAGGTCCCCCCTTGGGCCTCCTGTCATGGGCTATAGCACGTTACATGGCACGTTATATACACGTTACATTATCACTACATATATATGTTACATATACACATTATCGTTACATATACACGTTACATTATCACGAAGCCCAAGGCATCTGGATGCCCGTATCTGCTGTGCCCCATTCGCTTACTGTATCTCGGTGAGTTAACAAGCTTCCTAGTATGCCAGGATTGACCACTAACAGTCTCGCTTCTTTGTCTTCTGCGGAAATCGAAGCTCTGGCTATAGGTGCTTCGTCTGGCGGTAACAAATCCTCCGCTTACACAGCCTACATCTACGCCCACTGGCCAGTTAGCTCTTTACTCGTTGGCGTCATCTCGCTTGCTGGCTTTACCTACGGTTTTGTTCCCTCGATCTCTTCTGGCTGTAGTGTCGACGATGTGGCCAACGTTGGTTCGGCCAACTTTGCCGTCTTTGTCTGTTGATCTCTCCTCCCTACTGTTCAGTTTATGCCATACACTCCTCCTGTCCGTTGTTCACTATCTTAGTCATAGGTAGCCCCGTCCAGCTTGACCAGCCCTAGGAGGCTCTCTTTCGGCGAGTTTATGTTCTTCGACCTTTCCTATCGTTTCTTCGGTTTTACCGCGAACTTGGCAATCGGGTCCAGTCAACTCTGCGGTAACTCTCCTCGTTCCGCCTTAGGTTCCAGTATCAGTCACAGGTCAGGTTCCAGTTCCCATCCAGGCTCAGGCTCTGGCCTACGGTTCCTCCACTTCCAGCGTCCATCGCTTCACTAGCCGTTACTCGTCCGGTGCTGGCTTCGTTCCACAGCAGCTGGCTCCTCCATCACCACTTCTAGCTTTCGCAGGTACGCTCACCCAATACCTTACCAGAGAGTGGTGACGATCAAATCTGGTCAGTACGTCGAGCTGGCTTCATTGCTGTCGAAGCTTTTGGAGACGCCTCCGTGCCGCTCTCTGAAGTTAAGGACGACGAGGCCTTACAATAAGAAATCTCTTCCAAAACAAAAGAAATGAATAATTTGTGGCCCTTAAAGTACTGTTCACCTCGTCCCAGCTCTATGCAAGAGGTGAGGATAAGAATTTCTACATTTTAAAGGCGATGCGACTCTTCAAACACGAGGAACGTTGGGCAGTATATCACGACAAACACTGACTGCCCCGAACCGCTTGTAAGCGTTTGGGAGAAAGAAAAAGAACATCCTCAGTTAAGTATGTACGACTTGCCTCACGGCCGTACAATTTAAAGCACTTTGTTTACTGGTGTTGGCGTTGCAGCTTTCGTAAACTCTCTGTTGTGATTGATGGGAGGATGATCATCTCCCAGTTTAATATACCGCAACGCTGCTTAACGGAGATCGTCCAGTGGGTGCAGGCGTTTACTATTTATACCACTATCATGGTGGCTTACTTTCCCATGCGAGCGAGGGACCTGTTCACGTAATTAACTTCTCATTCTCAGCACCTACTCGAAATTCAAGGCCTTGGCGTGGCTATACTATAACAAAGCCTTCCGCCGCGATGCTGCAGCTCGTCGCGTCACGCATTGCTCGTCCATGCATGTGGAACGATACAACTACCACACATCCGCGGCGTAACGTCTCCTGCCCTCCTCGGACCTGGTATCCCGCACGGAGAGCGCTGGTGCGCTCATGGTAACTACCATTTGTCGCGCTTTGAACTCGGGGCGACGCAGTAGCACGAGACCATTCTGTCGCTTCCTCCATCTATGCGACATGTCTCGTTGCCCGGGACCCATCGGCGGAATTATCAAAACAATCATTAAGAACTGGGAGAGATATAGTCTATCCAAAATTGAAGGGTTTCAAAATTGGTCATTTAAATATTGCTAGTTTACCTAAACACATCGAAGAGCTCAAATTACTTTTGAAAGAGATACCTTTTGATATATTTTGCATTAATGAAACAAGATTGAATAATTTAATTGATATCAATGCAGTCAGGATACCTGGATATGATATTTTAAGGCGTGACAGAGATCGACATGGTGGAGGGGTTGCAATTTATATACGAGACAACCTTGTTTATGTTAACCGTGACGATCTAATGCCTGCCATCTTAGAAGCAATTTGCATTGAGATAAAAAAGCCTAGAACAAAACCATTTTTGGTGAGCTCCTGGTATCGCGCACCGGATTTAAATGTCGATATGTTTAAATATTTTGAAACATTTTTGAACAAAGCTGAACAGGAATTAAACTCAATCTAAATCTCTCGCCAAGTTTAACTCTAAAATTTTCTAAATTGTATTATAGATTAGTTTTCTTTGTATGAAATTATGCAGTTCGTAACTGGTATTTTTGTAAATATTTGATACGTATTAATAATTAGGTAATTACTATAGGTATACACGTCTCCATTGAAGAGCACAACAGTGAAATGGATCTCGTGTTTTTAAATAAAGATGTCAATCAATCTAATCATAACTGGTGATCTTAACTGCAATTTATTTTCTGCTGAAGGGAGCACACAAACCAAGAAACTTAAAAACTTAATGCACATGTAGCACCTAAGGCAGCATATTACCACACCAACGAGAATAACTACCAACACCCAGTCTTTAATAGATATTGTTCTCACAAGAATCGACGATACAAAAACCTCTGACTCCGGAGTTATACATGTAGGGGTTAGCGATCACAGCCTTATATATATTTGTCGAAAAATTGGTCATTCTGAAAGGAAGTCCAAAATTAGTAGAAACTAGACAATTCAAACACTTCAATGCCCTACAATTTCAAAATGATTTGAGTAACGCTTTCAGCGCCTTTGCTAATTTTAATGACGTAAATCATGCGTGGCAGACTTGGAAAGAAATCTTTTTAGAAATTGCTAATCAGCATGCACCAGTGAGACAAAGAAGGGTTAAAAGTGAGTATAGTCCATGGATGACCAATGAAATTAAGAGGCAGTGCTATCACAGAGATTATTTAAAAAAGAAAGCCATTAGACTGAAATCATCTAACTACTTACAGGCTTATAAGCAATGCAACAACAAATTAAATAAGTGTATAAAAGAAACAAAGAGACTTTACCACAACTCCAAATTAGCTAGTAGCACAAATATTAAAGAGAGTTGGCGAATTAATAAATTATTGAACAGGAAATCTAAGGCAACAACGATTAATGAGATCAATGCTAATGGGGAAAAAGTAGTAGGTGATAAAAACATTGCTAACGAATTTAATAAATATTTTTCTGAAATAGGAAAAAAACTTGTAAGCGAAATTCCACACAACGATATAGATCCTTTAAATTTTGTAACTCCAGTGTCAAATTCATTTACCTTTAAAACAATTTCGAAAGAGGAGCTGAGTCGTGCCATTTTTAGTATGAAAGCAAACAAATCGGCAGGCAGTGATAAAATTTCGATAAGACTCATCCAAGGAGCAGGATGTACTATTTTGGAGTCCTTGCACTATAATTTTAACCTATCTATAAACACTGGTATATTCCCCGACGATTGGAAAATTGCTAGAATGCGCCAATTTATAGATATGATGATAAAACAGAATGTGGTAATTATAGACCTATTTCTGTTATATCAAACGTAGCTAAAGTGTTTGAAAAATTGATCTATAACCAACTGCTTGCATTTCTAAATGAAAACGAAGTACTCGCCGAGAATCAGTCAGGCTTTCGGCTCAATCATTCAACTGAGGCTACGCTACTACATTCAACAAATAGTTGGCTAGCTAACATGGATAAAGGTTTGATTAATGGGGTAGTATCTCTAGATCTAAAAAAGGCATTTGACACGGTTGACCATACTATACTTCTATCTAAACTTGAACGTTGTGGGGTTCAAGGTACAGCTCTGCAATGATTCTTACTTATATAAAAGAAAACAATTTGTAAAATTAATAATACCGTGTCAAGTGAAAGAGAAATATGCTGTGGTGTCCCACAGGGGTCGAACCTTGGTCCACTACTATTCCTGATATATATTAATGACCTCCCAAACTGTTTAGAGGCAACTACAGCCTCTATGTTCGCAGATGATACAAACTTACCTTGGACAGGGCAAACATCTGTTGGCATAGAGTATAAATTAAATAAAGACCTAGGTAATATCCGGAAATGGACAATAAGTTACAAGTTAACTTTAAACATTAAGAAAACTGAGTACATGCTTATCGGATCAAAATCCAGACCTGGTTGTCTCTTCGGACACATCGGGAACGCTTGGTTTTGGTGCCGAGCAGTAAATCTGTCATTCGTGGTCCTTCCTCCCCCGTCCTGTTTCCATCAAATTCATGGAACTGATGCTCATTGTCGTCACCGAGCATATCTGGGAGGTGGCTTGGGCGCAGTTGCGCGTCCAGTTCATTTGTGACAGCTTGGCGGTCGTCAACATCCTCAACACGGGTACATCCTGTGTACATCTCATGCACCTTCTGCGCAGCCTTACTCGCATGGCCTGCCTCCATCATTTTTTTTTATGCGGTCCACGCATCCGGTAGAGTCAACAACGCTGCTAACGCATTCAAGGGTTCTCGAATCCTCTGCATGAAGCCCCGCTTGGCGAGACTCGTCTGCGGGATCCGTTGGTCTCATTCGGCATCGGCCGCTGGCCGCCTTCCAATCACTAACCGCCAGCTCCTTGTCTTCGATCAAGCTTTAACGTCGTCGGCATTCGACCATTGATGTTCTGGGCGGCTTGCTGTACTGCTTTTTTCGGCATTCTTCGGGTCAGCGAGTTTACCTGCCTTGGAACCTTCGTGGCTAATCATCATTTGTCTCGTGCGGATATGGAATTCGACGCATCGGGGCACTATCGGGTCTTCCTAAAGACGTCTAAGAGAGACCTATTTTCATCAGGGTTGTACCGTCCTCTTAGGTCAGTCGGGCAATCTAATTTTCCCGGTCGCGGACCTCTCCCTCTCCGCGGTTCGTAGCCGGGACCATTGTTCATCTACTATGATGGGGCTCCACTGTCTCCAACACTCGTCAATCGCTAGCTCCGGTCCATCCTCGCGTCTGCCGGAGGTGTCCGGCAATTTTTCCAGCCACACTCTCCCTATCGGCGCGGCCACCTCCGCCGCCCTGGTGGGTCTCCAGATGTCCTAGTAAACATGTCCTAATTAAAATGTCCCCCCCAGGGACATATTTAGTAGGAAATATGCCCAAATAAGTACACTTCATTACAACAGGTCAATACTTTCGGCAGATAAGCTTTAGCATTACGCAATCACTCGCAACAAGGACGCATTGAATACAACGTCACAAGGCACAATCGTGGGATGAATTTTAACAGTACGTCATTATAACTACATTTTGTGATAAATAATTGACACAAAGGGTAAGGGGTTAAAGTCTAACAGGTTTAACGTCGGAGATGTGACACTTTTTTATGTATAAATTCAGTTAAGTCCAATGATGATAATGTGGCTAGATAAATAAGATTTGAATAAAATAATAAGGGGGCTAATTTCCAAGGAAATTTGTCCTGGGGGTACATACTTTTTGACGAGTATATTCCTTGTGACAGGATCACCTTGTAAAAAAACTGGGGTCGCTGGTCCAGTGATGCTTGCCCGCGCTACATACTCTACTTCAGGTGCTAACGTCTATCGCACGTTGCTTATGATACGATCTGGCATGATTATTAAAATACAAATAAAATACAAATAATAATCTTAAAAATTTCTAAAGACAATACAATACCTATTCTAACATTCCTAGATTTTCAGGCATCCCCTTATCTTTTGGAATCGATCTGCACCTTTTCCATTGTACTACAACTTTTTTCCAGGGCTTCTTTGTACTGTGCCAATTTTTTGGCCAACAACTTGTTCCAAAAACTGAACAAGGTCCTTCAACCTTAACAATCAAACAGACACTGAAAGGCTCGTTCTTCAAGCTTTATGAAAACTCAGTTTTCATAAAGCTTGAGTTTTCATAAAGCTTGAAGAACGAGGCTTTCGTTGTTTATATCCAAGCTTGCAAACACCTACACTCTCTACCCTCTGTAGACTGAGTTTGCTCGTATGCAAACAGACACTGCTTGGACATGACCAGAGGTAGATGCCAGGTGTTAAAAAGAGTGCCAAAACAAAGAGTCTGATTAATCAGACGACTAGTGGACATTCGTCAAGCTCGTTCTCTCAGAAAAACGATTTCTGAGCCCTAGACGGGAATCGAACCCGCAACCTTC
>JBAHVQ010000469.1:0-40658 GCA_036872915.1 Nanipora kamurai | reverse complement strand
CCCTGACTTTTCCCTGACTTTTGAAGAAAAAATGAACTTCCCTGACTAACTAAAATATTCCCTGACTTTTCCCTGACTTTTCCCTGACTGTGCTTTTCCCTGACTTTTCCCTGACCCCTGGGAACCCTGTTGTATATGAACAAATGCAAAATTTTACTGGTATTTGAAAAGTTTTCTTCGTTTTACTCAGCATCACATGCAAAGTTGTTTTGTTTCACTTTCTAAAACGCTTGTCCAGCGGTTCGGATAAAACAAGTCTAATTGTGATTGGTTAAAGCAGTGGGCGGACCTGTGTGACGACAGGTCGAATGCGACGAGCGACGGTAAGCGACGAATGGATTGCAGAGCAGTTGGATTGTTGACACCTGGGAAACTGTACCTAAACCTTGTATTTTAGGTGGCTACTATAAGGTGGCCATTTTGCCAGGAAGGTCTGAATTGCCTCATGATGAAAGCACTCAAAGCAGTAGTGACGAACAAGAGAACAGTGATACACGCATTCGACTCCAAGTGAAGTTGCTTCTTTGTTTCATTTAAATACGGAAGATCGATATTGTTGTGGATTTGTCGAAGAGGACTTACTGTAAATAAGTAACTTTACGACTGTCTTAGTATAATAAGTTTGTTGTAAGAGTTAAATTATGTAAGTGAAGTTTTCAATGTTGCATTAAAAATACGTTGCGTCACCAATTAGTGTTGTTTGCTTTAGCGTTGACAATGCGGCTTATAATCCGGTGCGGCTCATCTATGAAATTTTCTCGAAAATTGACGAAAAAACGCTAGTGCGGCTTATATAACGGTGCGGTTTATAATCTGCGAATTTCGGTATTTCAGCTTCCTCACACTGAGACTTTTTTAAACATTTCTGACATGTCTTGGACAATACATGGTAGTCAAGGACTACTCCTGTTACCACAGCGATAACAAATACCACTCCAGTGAGAGATGTAAATCCCCTTTTGGTCCAGGTGCCATCAAAGCTTACAGCTACATTGCATATACCATTCTCTTCATGCTGGTCACATTCCTCATCCTTGATTATTTGACTACGTTTTTTGCCAGCTTTAGTCAGTTCAGCTTGTGCTTCATCCTCTTGAGCGTTGAGAATTATCTCAAGTTGCTTGTAATAAGCTGTTTTTGAAATACATGGCATGTTCATAATGCTGCAAAAGGAAGACAGTCCTTCATACCATACACCTGTTTCCAATGAGTGGTAAACAGCTCTTCGTTGACATCAAATGATCTTCCCCTTTGGGTAACACCTGATGATGATTTCATGGATGTGGTATGATCACATGCACCTGCAGGCAAGAGAGAACTCTGACATTAACCCAGTCCTGAATGACATATTCTCCTCCAAATGAAAATCACCTAATAAACAAAGACATGTAAATATTTAATGAAAACTGTATGGTTTGCCTGGCATTCACAAGTTCTGAATAAAATTAATCACATTATACACTGAGTATAAACAAATAACGGGAATATTTATACTTTATTTATAATGGATAAATCTGATGCATATACCAAAGACAAAGTAATAGAAACATACGTTTTGTTTTCACAACACGAAAATTTAGAATTTGAACCTTACCATTATCACACTTATGTGCAGAAGAAAGAGCTGTAGACAAGGCATTGACATCAAACAGTCGGTAACCATGTCCTTCGAAGCCCTCTGTCTCATTAGAGCTACCAGAAGAATCTTGATATTCATCTTGAAACCCACGGTCAGACAGCTTTTTTCTACAACTTGCTCTACAACTTGCTCGGGCAGACTCAGGTGAAGAACCACGTGAAGATAGACTTCATCTTGAAGTTGAACTCTCTTCAGTTGAGTTTCTTCGCCCGTTTGAGAGAATTTTTTTTGAAGCTCCCTTGAATCCTCTACTCTTTTTCCTATATCGACTTCTATTGTTTCGTTCCGAGCATATTCACAAAGTCGATCTCAAAACTGTAATAACCACTTTCCCAACACAACTTTGATTTGACTGTCACTTCTACCCAAGAATGTGACGAGAAATGCTTCAGTAATACTTGGTGTGAGATTAAAACCGCTGTACAGTATACCCGCTATTGCACCAGTATAATATTTTCGCATTTCGGAGGAAAACAGAGATAGGAAAGGCAAAAAGACAAAAAAAATGCTAGTTCTCCTTTCCATGGCAGCGAGGCAAAGGTTAACCACTACCTATTTTAAAACCGATTTCTAGCATCCTTTTTTGTAACTTTCACGGAAAAAAAACACTTGGCATCTTAATATTCAATGTTCAAAGTCATCATTTTTGAAAGAAAAAAAAATCACTTTTTCGAAAATTTTAGGTTTACCTTCGCCTTAATGGGAAAATCTGTGCTCGATAAATTGAGCTCTGGTCCTGGTTGAGCTCTAAATAAATATGGGGGAGAATGTGGAGGAATGAGGGTTAAAATAAATTTTGAAAAAAAGAAATTAAAAATAGAAAAACCCCGAAATTTTAATGATGTTTCCAGAGAAGGAAGATTTGCATCGAAGTCTCCGTTCAATTATTACAATCTGGAACTGAATTAATGTTTGCGATCAATCCCATGAGATCTAAAAGACAAAGATACGGCCATGTTGGTGCCAAATACAATAGAAAGCAAGCAGACGCTTTTGTTAAAGTTCCACCAACATGGCCGCCATAGCGTCACGTGCAAACGATCAATACTTATCATGATGGTAAGTTTGATTAACGACTTGTGTTTATAGCAAACTGAAACTTTCTGTAAGTCGTGGTTAACGGACGCTTGAGTGTTGGTAAAAGTTGTCATCACAAAATGTTCTTATGGGAATGCACAAATTTACCACATAGAAATAAAAAGAAAACAACAGGTGACTTCGTCACTTGTTAATCGATGTTGGAGATCACATAGGGTCAAGAAATAGTCGGTAAGCCATTTGATACGCAGAAATTTTGTTTTAAAATCTCCGCTCTTTCACGGTTGGTTTGAAATGGAATAAGATTTACCAGGAGTTAGTCATCAGTTAGTCGCCAGTTGCGTTTTATTTTGTTCATAATTTTGGTAATCATGAGACGTAATACAAAGAAATCATGAATTGGCGACGAAAAGCCCTCCGTTTGAAGTCGGATTTCAGTTATCGAATTAAAGGAATAAAACGTCAACAAAAGTGCTCGTGGAACATGTAATTTTTAACATGCAACACATGATCTTTTGTCTTCTATCAGTTCTCTATCACCATTCCAGCCTCTATTGAACTTAAGTATCAAACAGAACAGACATTTCGTAATTAACTCCAACGTGCAACGCCTCCATCTCATTCTTTTGGATTTCTATTCAGTTTTGCTTGTTGTTCTAAGGCAGTTGCGGAGCTAGATAAAAATATTTGGGCGGTATTGGACGTACAAACGTCTGAGGTTGAGTTTCAAATTTGAGAGTGTATAAACACTTTTATGGAACGTCAATACTCAAGATGGAATTAAAATACCATCATGGAATAGGCTGGAAACAGTGTGTTTAACTCATTAAAGGTCCCAGAAAATTGAAAGATAGGATTCAAAAACTTTTGCTAAACTGTTGCATCTTTTAACCGAAATTCGAATAGCAGGTAGGTCAAAATAACAAAATTTTCCATAATACACTGATGACGGATATTTAAGGAGTCGGACCAGATAGAGTTGAACAAAGAGAGGTCGATCCATGGCAAGTGCATGCGTACGATTTTTATTCACGAGTTGTGAAGACATAGAGACTAATTTTTGTAACTTAAATGTTTAATAACAGAAATTTGGGGGACGTGCCCCCTCAGTTTTGAAATTTTGTCCTTTTCAATTCCATTCAAAAGAATGAAGTTGAGGCGTTGGGTCTATTGATAAAAAAGTCAATTCTTCAGCAATTTAATGATGCATAGAATAGTCTGGTTCTTATTTGTTGTTAATGTATGTGATATCATATAGCTCAATATATGTTGAGAAGTCATTATTGCGTCAATTGTGGGCTCTGCTATTAATAGTATTTCTTGCTTTGGTTCCGAAGCAAATATGGCACAGTACTGTTGCATTTCATCATATGGATCGCCATGAAACTGAGAAGTTTACGTTTTGTACACCTTTAGGACCAAAGGAAGCTGCAGGTCTTGGATATTAAGGTTCATATCGTATTTATCGAACAAACAACATGAACAAATAGTTGCGGTTATGTTCGAACATTCCTTCACTATTTAATATCGTTCTTCATCTTCTCGGAGGAGATATAGCGCGACCTAATCTTGGTGACAAATGGCCTCGTTATCGTATATGTTTGAAAACCGAGTAAAACCTTATCAAGAGGGAATCCTGTGTGTTCAATGCAGCTCATAGTTCCACATGAATTCCAAGTAACGTCAAATGTCAAACAAAACATGCAATATCTTGACAAACGGCTCACTGTGTGTGTAGTTATGCCCACACTGCAATAAACCAAACCAGGTGAGCACATGCGCCTTGATCGAGAGCCAGCCAATATCTTTAAGAAGTACACAACAAAGCAAAATCCGGAAAAAAGAGATGGCATCTTGAAAACCGGAAATATAGGTTAAAAACACGGAGGCTGATTGGAACGGTAAATTTTGGACTTTGTAACAAAGATAAAGTCAGCATTTTACTTCACTTGGTCTGATGATGATTTTGCGATAATTCGATAAAATTTACGGTTTCATTCAGTCCTCTGGCTTTGGTTTTAACCTATATTTTGAGTTTTTAAAATGCCTCTTTTAGTTTTGAATTTTTCTTGGTTTCATATGTCTATATATATCTATAATCCTGGATTCACTGTGTTTAACAAACTATTATTAACTGCTTAACAAATTAAGGTGTGCCAAACACATCTGCCGAAGTTATAAGATTCAACGTCAACCCAAGTGGAACAGCACAGGCCCGTCGGAATGAAATCCGTATTGGGGGGCCTCTACCTACATCTATATCTCAAGATCTTGCCATTACTGTAAATAGTGTAATTCATGCTGTCACTTACTAAGCAGCCAACATCACAAATGGTATATTTCTAGACAGAATGTCTGTCTATTATAGACAGAATGTAATTCAGAATGTCATAAACTTCACTTATTTAATTATTTTTGTTGACACATTTACAAAATTTTCGCTTCTTCTTACTTATCAGGAAAATTATTGGGGGGCCCCAGCCCCCCGCTTCCAACGGGTCTGCAGCATATTATGTTTAAAGCCAGGTTCACGTGAGCAATATAAGCATAAGGACAAGAACAGCATCAAAAGAATTAAAGCATGATTTCTCCTCTGGGATTTGTACAAAAGAACAAGAATCTTTTTCTTCTGTTTTATCTTTTGTATGTCTGTCGGCTTAATGCTGGGACTATGATCTTATCCTTATGTTTATGACGATCCTTATGCCTCATGCTTGACTTCATTTCTGTTTTTGTGTCCCAGGGAGAGAACAAAGTGTCAACCAAGGTATAACACAAGATAAAAGCGAGCTGGTTTTTATCCGATATAAACCACGGTGAAAACTGTACAAATAAACGTAAGCAAATTACAAATATTTAAACACCAAAATGAACAATTAACAAACGAATACAACGAAATACATACATCCATAGCCTGACAACTCCAGCAAAGTTTAACTTAATGGTTATTAGGGACTCCAATTCCACATCTTCTCCGATCTTGTGTGTTCAAAAATAATTTCGAATATGGCCGCCAAAAACTTAACGGCGCGCTTATAAACTCTGTGAGGCCTGGGCCTAGTCAAATGTAATAAATTTACATGACGTACATCATCGGACCTTTGTTTTGCCTTTTGTTTTGTCCTTATGCTTATGTTTATGTTGTAGTGCGAACAAAACCTAATAAATTTTCAAAGAATAAAGAACAAAGTTGCTGATTTTCTTGGACTTGGTATGCATCTCACGTCACTGCTGGTATGTTGGATGAACTTAACAAAAGATTTTTCTTATTTGCAATTATTATTTCAACCAACATGGTGAACATATCATAATCCTTGAATTTCTGGAGATTAGATGTACCTCAGCAAACATAATCCAAATATTATTTTGGGAACTGAATCATGGCTAAATATTGAAAGGAAATCTTTCCGGAAACATACAACATCGTTAGGAAAGATAAATTCACCGACAGCCGCCACGGCGGGGCCTTACAGGCAATAAAGAAAGAAATAATTGTCACCTACGCACCGATTTTGATACTAAATGTGAAACTATCTGGATACAGGGTCAGTAGACCGGTAAGAGAGGCGAAGTCTACTCTGTTCGGTTCTTACGACCGATCCAATGTATCTGATATGAGAAATCTCAACGAACTGGATCAATAGCTACCGAAGATATATAACCACATCCATAAAAACAATTCATAATTGCGGGTAGATTTTAATTCACCTGACATTAAACAGTAAAACCCCGATATCTCCAGTAGATTTAATACATCTGGAAGATTATATCAAATAACCCAATTGGTTCGAGAACCTAAAAGACGATAAGGAGAAACACAAATTATCCTAGACTTAGTTTTGCCAGTCTAACAAGAACATTGTAGGGAATGCAATATCGGACCTAGTACATCGTGCGTATTACTGTGCTGCCGTCAATCGTGCCGAAAGAAACAGAATATAAAGCGTAAGATATATCGTAGAGAAAAAGGCTTATTGTGTCCGTATAAATAAGGAGTTAAAAGTATCTTCTGATGAACTTCTAACGAACGCTTAAGACGGAACAATTGAGAAGAAGTGTATCGGAAATATTTGAGCAAGGGGTACGTCGCATTGTGGACACGCAAGTCATACGCAAGACAACCAGTTCACACCACAACCTATCTTGGTTTAATTGCCAACTGAGACGCAAACGGAGAGCTAAACAAAGCTAAGAAATCAGGAAATCAAACCCATTGGCACAAGTTCGTGTTGGTAGGTAGCGACAGAACGGGAGTTTGAAAACAACGAGAAATACTTATCTGTCGGACTATGATGGAGAAGAGATCGAAGAAAATCGGAAGCGTTTAATTTTTGGTCCTACTTTTAAACAATTTAAACAAAACGATCTCGGAGTAGCAGATCTAGAAATCAATGGAAAAGTAATTAACGATTGTGAAGCCAAGTCTGAAATCCTTAACAAGCAATTCTCATCTATTTTTACTATCAAAAACTTCAACAATATCCTAGAAGTACTCTCTTAATACTAATGATTGATATTTCGATCTTGTGTTCGATCTTGTGACACAAAAGGCTGCAAACGGGTTCGAGTTAAAAATTTCAGTGCCCAACAAACAGCTTTTAACAACATCTCAAAAACATAATAAGAATACATTTAATAAAAGACTAACGTTTCCTTACACCATCGTAACATCATCAGTGTAAGGACTATATACAGAGCCTGTATCGGCATTTTATAGCTAACTATTAACATATCAGGAATAATAGTTAGCTATAAAATGCTGGTACTCTGTAAATAGTCCTTACACTGATGATGTTACGATGTTGTAACGAAACGTTAGTCTTTTATTAAATATATATTCTTATTATGTTTTTGAGATGTGATTAAAAGCTGTTTATTGAGCACTAATATTTTTAACTCGAAATTTCGATCTATTCGTCCCTGATTACATTCTTTTCTGTTTGGTATTAGGAACCTGGGCCCGGTTGTACAAAGAACGATTACCATTAATCGTGGGTTAAAATTTAATCGGCTTTTTTATTTGGCATGTTTCGGTCAGTGATTTCCGTTCAAACTTTCTAGGAGAAAACCTTTCTATATTTATATGATATCTGAGCAGAAAACTTTAAACATCCTTTCCTACGTTAGAAGTATTTCATGTACAAAGTTTTCACTAATCTTGGATTAACCTAATCGGCTTTTGAACAATCGGGCCAAGACGTTTAAGTTTGGTTATCAATCTTTTACCAAAGTGAAGTTTAAAAAGATAAATCTTAAAAAAAAAATTAACTTTCGATTGATTTGGAGTCAAAGCTGTGTTTCCTGCCAAAAAATAAATCATTTACATTGAAGAAAAAATAAACAACTTTAATGATTGAAATTTTCAATCTTTTGAATTAAGAGAGCTGAAAACAATTCAAGGCTTAAATATTAAATCTTTGATGTCTTCTTTTTCATATTATAAAATATCAAAATTCCTGTAAGACAGAATTTTTTGAAAACCATTAACTTTATTGTACAAAACATGTTGAAACAACTTCTTAAATTAATTTATTATGTCACTCTGCAGTGAAATATCTATCCTAATTTATATTTCGAAAAATAATTGATCACTAGAGGAAACTGCAAGTAACATGTTTTAATTATTATAATCGTGACAGTCTGCCAAGCTCCAACACTATTGTTACCTGTGTATTGGTGGTACTTCTTCTGCACTTAGATATGCTATGGATAGAAGTTAACGTTCTAATTACCTTAAAAATTGAAAAGGTTGATTAATGGAGAACTCACAAATGGCAACATGTACAAACAGAAACATAAGGGAGATACCTTAATTGAAATTTAGTGGTAGTAAAACTTTTAGCAAAATTTTCGACTTGGAAATTGTAATTGTAGTCCTTCCTCAATTTCAGTCACTTTAGCTGCGACCCTGCATCTGAATATAAAAAAAACAAGAATATTAAATTGAATTTTATCTGTGACTGTTTGTTGAGTTATAAGAGAATAAAACAACATGCAAGGCTAACTTGGAAATTACATGCAAACTTGGTTTCATAGGTGACGACTCTTATTACTAACCAAATCCCAAGTGATTGATTTAAAAAGTGAGTATATTTTTACTGAGTTGATCACTACTACTTATTAATGAACATTGTTGGTGACCGCTTTTTCGTAGTAGAAGAGCATTAATAGGCAGACCATGTTTTTTAAATGGTTATATGATAAATTCTCCCGGCCAGGGAAGGAGGAAATTAAAAGTTTCTGACATCAAACTGCTCATCCCACGCAATGAACATCTGCCCTTGATATGCTTTGTAAGTTAAGTCAGAGTTAAGTTCGGCAAGAAAAACAATATACCCAATATCTTTCTGGGAAAAAAAGGGAAATAATTTTTTCAATATAATAAAAAAAGTGAAAACAGTTCAGGAAAATGAATCAGTGCATTTTTTAAGGATTCTTCAGTGGTGGGGCAAAACTGCCAAAGGGCCCACTTTCCTTGCCCTCCCCCATAGATAGTATATATGCGATCACTAAAGGTGTGAGCCGAGCGCGGCGTGCCGCAGGCAAGAGTTATCTAAGGGGATCTGGGGGTATGCCCCCAGGAAATTTTTAAAATTTGGGTCACTGAAATAGCATTTCCTGCATTCTGAGAATACATTTTTAAAAAATCTCAGCTTCTCAAAACAAAGTTTTAATAGTGAAATTTGTAATTAATTGCACGCTAAACATTCAAACACAACGTAAGTTTAAGTATGCTCACCAACAAACACATCACAAACATCCAGATTCTTGCTTGAAGAAATGTTTCACAAATTCCCTTTCTTTGTACAATTCTTTGCAGGACTCTCGGTTTCTTCTTTCTTTCGAAGTTAAAAACTCAGCTACCGTCGGTCTTGGGTCAAAAAAGGATGCACTCTTTCCATTCAAAGAAATATGCAATATATCACTTATGTCTCAGGATAAAGTGAAGACCTGCCCAATGTTTTCACATTGTTATAATAGGAAACAACTCGCTCAGTTGCCATGCTGTGAGCGACAGGGGTAAGAAAAGATGCAAGAAATTTCTTTAGCAAACAACAACTTGCCTGTGTCATTTTCTAAGGCGAAGAGCATAGGTAGTTCCAGTGTCTTCCACCTCAACATGCTTAATATTGGTCAGGTTGTTCCATCACTTGCAAACATCACTGACAAAATCTGAAAGGCAGCTTGGTCCAAAAATCGAAGAAACCAGACTTTTACTGGCTAAAACTAAGTCCTTAGATGAAGTTGCGTCTAGAATACTCATCAAACAGTCTATTGTGTCATCATTTTCTGTGTTCATGCGTTCACCAAGAAAATTGATGGCTGACTGCACAATTTCATTTCTTATAGCATTACTATCCCTGTTTCGGCTTGTCACAAACTGATGTGCTGTACTGGTTCTTCTCACAGGTCTATCTTGCTCATTATCCTCCTCTTGCAACTCCAAATTCAGCTCCTCTTTCCCACCAGGAACTGGCATGTCTTTCATTATCTTCATGTTCTCCATAGCAGAATCTTTTGCTGTTACCACATCTGGAAGAACCAAATTTGATTTCTGAAACAACTTCTGCAATGTGTTAAAGATTGCACAGAGATCAAACATGACAGTCAAACTCATTTACTCAATAGAGCTCATAGGGCCCTGACTTTGGAGCAATAGGCCATTTTTATTCTTCATTGGTGGGGCAGATGAAGGGGCCCAGTGGGGCAAATGCCCCACCAGTCCATGGTATTAAAAAATGCCTTGAAATGAATGTTTTCTTACAATCGCTTAAACTTTTACAATGGCCGGAAGACCTACCGGTCTCCCATATTAAATGAAGTTCGGGTTGGCTGGTGTCGCTGTAACCCACACGTTTCCTTTCCCTTTGTAGAGTAGTGTATGATTGTTGCTTAGACAGACGTAAAAACCATGGTGATCGACAAAAAAATACCTAAACGAGGTGTATACAACTGTATGCCAAAATGAATAAAGCTTACCGATGTTGCTAGAAAGCCCGATCGATACATTACAGTCTTTACTTTAAAGTTAATTCTTAAGAACGAGAAAGTGTGGAAAGTTTGTTGTTGCTTTTTTATTATCACTCATGTTTGTTTTTTCGTAAAAATCTAATTCGATAAGTTATTAGAAATTGGTTATTAAGTTGTGTCAGACGCAAAGGACTCGATCAGTAGCAGATTTAGGAGATAGCATTTCAATCATTGCAGGCTCAGGGGATGACACATATGTAAAATCCACGTTCAAAAGTTGGGCGAGTGCGTAACAACTGTATGAATATGTATATACTACTGTATATCTAGAAAACCTTAATATCAGACAAATGTTGAGTTAGATTTTATCATAATATTTGTTTGACATTGGAACTGCAGTGAATGGAAAAGAAGACTAAAACTAGACGATGTTTTTTTATATTTTCGTCATATTGATTGACATAATAATTGCAAACAGGGGCGTAGGAAGCGGGGGGGCCGCGGGGGCCGTGGCCCCCCCAATATTAAGAGTGGGGGGGCCGGGATGTCTTTCGGCCCCCCCAAAAATCATTGAATTTGGAAAATGCGGTGACATTTTTGGAATTGCGGAGGTATCTGAGCTCGTGTATAAATAAATAAAATATCTGTGTTCAAAAAGTTTATATCATTTATATCAGATGAGACTCTAGACATGCCGTTTCCGGCGATCTAGAGACTCCATATTTTAAAAAGTTTCTATCTCCGCGCCAACCATGGTGGCGCCTCGTGAGATCGGCCCCCCCAATCCCAATTTGCTTCCTACGCCACTGATTGCAAACAAGGAAAATGTTCGATAGAGGTTGTAATCAGGTGAATTAACGATCTTGTAAGTCAATAAAGAGATGTTTTAAAGTTTGAAGGGCAGCTCTGATCCAATCCCTCTCATGAAAGAACAAGAAAATGTCAGCAAAGAGGGGGTCAACTGTAAAATCCATTTACTGATCATAAAGCCAACCTTTACTGATCATAAAGTGGTTCGTTAAATAAAAAATAATAAACAATTATTGGACGATATTAAACAAAATATCGTGGTTTGTCAGCGTTGAATATTGGTGACGAACACTTGCGCTACTATATCTACATCAGTCTTTCACTCGTTTTGTTAACGTGGGCAAATTGAACTGCGACACACCGACAAATCACAGTATTTTATTATGATCAAATTCAATTATTGTTTTATTGTTTGATTTCTTATTTAAAATGAGTAAGTTACCAAATGGGTAAAAGATGATAGTTTTTAATTCTTACCTGGCAGGTTTTCCAACTTTTTAGTAGGTTTCCCCTAAACGAGTAAAATCGTCTTGTGTTACTGGAGTAAAATGGATAAACAGTGCTGCTAAATGGCAATTGTGTCACATAAAGGGTTACAGCTCAAATACACATTTAATAAGCTCAATAAATGAAATGACAGTAAACGAGTTTCAAGCAGAAAAAGAAACAGGGAGGGAACGAAGATATTTTATTTCTACCATAGATTGCAATGTATTTTGGTAATTTTTGTTTCAAATTTATTTGGGGCCATTACCCTTTGCTACAATATTAAATTTGCTGCTGTAGAAAGTTTTTTATTTGGACTCATTTTCTAAAATTCTGATCGGATGGAAGCACACGAACATTTGGTCCAAGTACCCGTACGGACCAGGTACCCGGTACCTATGGGGATGATCCGTTTTAGAAGACATTCCCAGAATGCAATGTGTTCACATAACCGGCAGTAATCAAGAAGAGAAACAGTATTCATCTTCGATAATGTTGGTGTAGTCATGTTCATACTTTGGTACATTCTCATGGATTTTGACGAGTAATCAATAACAGCTTCGTGGCGTCTTCGTTAATTCCATACTTCGGGCTGTTTAGAAAGAGAAAAACAGTCCCTTTGAACTTCGAAGCATTCGGGATTGGTATTTCGTCGTCTTCAGAAAATTATCTTTGAAAATGTCGGACGTCGTAACACAACGCAAGAAGGGTTCTGGCCTGCCGTCTGACAAGGTTCGTCGATCACTAAACTGTTTTATAAATTTTATGGTAGAATATTTTTGAGACTGTTAAACGTGTTTCTCTGTTCCCTACTGTGAATAATTTTCGAGATTAAAATTCGACAATGTCCTCCCCGTTTCCTGGAGATCGTATTGTTTGTGTTTTCACAGAAGCAATTCTTGTGGGGGTCTATTAACCTAGAATTTGCTCTCAACTGATCGAGACATGTGTGGTGTTTCCTTTTCATTTGGTAGAAACATCTTGGTTGGCGAATATTGATATTCCTCAATACAGCATCTTCTGTGACAATACTTTAACTGCTTGGGTACAAGAAAATAACTGACGCAGTGGCACACCACAAATTAAGTTACAACTCACGATATTTAGTTTTCCCTGTTTTGAGTTGTGTGTGTAGAGTATTGGGGCTGTATAACTTTGCAAACAGTTAACTGTTAATGGAAGGGTGCCATGTCCACTTGAACGTCTTATATCATTAGTTGGGTGATACAGTTCTTTTTGCGGGAGTATTAATGAGTTAATCGTTTGAAGATGACAAGCTTAGCCTATAATGTTTTTCTTTCTTGGCCTACATGGCACTACAGATGCGTTAGTTTGAATATATTATAAAACAAGGTCTTGTTTCTAGAAAACTTTTGATATAGCATTTGAACAGGACAATTCAGGCTTCACCTGGCTTCCAGCTTATGTCACTCAAAAATTTAATGACCGTTATAAATATTATGCACTTGCCAAGCTGTAAATGTTGTGTATTTGTGAAGTAGTGGAAGAAACTGCAAAGAACACAATTGTGGATAAAAAAAATTATAACTTAACAAAAAGTCATTCTTAACAGCCAGTGTTTACAGTAAATCTCCACAAACAAGAGATTTTCAATCTGTTAGGAAGGAAATCTCTATTAACTCTTTTACTGCCACATCTCTCCCTTTGACAAATAAAATCATCTGGCATTAGCCAGAGTAAAATCATAAAAGCCCTGTGTGGCAGGGAAGGAGTTAACAAGACAGTTTTTAACTGCTTCCACATTTCTCCTTTTGATGAGTAAAATCATCTGGCATTAGCCTGTGTAAAGTGATAAAAGTAATTTCCCCCCCCCCCCATGGCAGGGAAGGAGCAAAGGAAACCAATAATTTTGAAATTATTACCAATAAATGTGCAATATACTTGATATTGTAAACAGAGAGGAACTTCTAAGATTGAATAAAGGTTGAAACTAAAATAAATACTTATAGTTTTTTTTTAAAATTAACCCTTTAATGCCCAATGGGGTCTTCCCTTGACGAGTAAACTCGTCTGGCGTTAGCCAGAGTAAAATACTAAAGTCTCACAACGGGCGCTAAAGGGTTAAAGTCAAGTGTCAGAAAGTTTAAACAGACTCTCACAAAATGTAGCAAATGATATTCTCCCATAATTCTGAATATAATTCTCCATATAATGTATGAGTATAAAAAAGACAATTAACAACAAACGTTTTCAATCAACTTGATGATCTTCAATACATTTGTTGTAAATAAAATCATTTTAGTACCTTTTTTATTGATCATGATTATCTGATAAAGTCTATGTAATGCCTGGTTCTCATGTGCCAGAAACCCTTACTGCTAACATGCTGGTTAAATTGAACTTGAATCAACTTTACATGAATACCAGGATTTCCTTTATACTGTTGGTCAGAGTTCTTATGCAAAAGGCTTCTACATGTATGTGATTCTACCATGTGCCAAATCAAGTTCAGTTAAACTGATGTTTAATCTGAACAATCTTTTTTGTGATCAGTTGGCTAAAAAATGTACCTCAACGCTACTGGTTCCTTCATTCCTCTATTCTAATTATGATTGTCTCAAGGTAAGGCTGACTTCTGTGAAGACTACTCACATTAAAGGTGTCATTGTGGCTTCTTATAACAAGGGTAAATCAAAAAATTTATCAATTCAGTTTGTTGGGGATTTTGAGAGCAATAATTTTCTTAGCAATTTTGCAGTTAGGATATTAGGTGTCAATTTTATATTTGAGCTCCAGCTCAAATTTGAAACCTACTCAAGAGAGAAGCAGCAAGGTAATTTGAAAGTGATGAGCCTATGATCCACTATCTAATCAGTGGCCAAATATTGGTTGAATGAGGTAGATCTTTAATTTCTTTTAGGCCAGATGAAAAGTTTAAATTGTTGAGACCTTTTAAACATTGCTTTGGAACTGTCAGAATATCACTCTTTGTATGAAATCTATTTGTTCATTATTTCAGAACTGGTCATGGGAGAGTGAAACCGAGTATATTATCAGAAATTGCAAAGAGACAAACCTAATGATAAGATCAGAATTGTAAACTATCAAAGTTTTGTTTTCGAAAAGTTTCAAGAGTGGATATCAATATCCTGATAAAGTGACTGGGTATAAAAGGAAAATACACATGGGCAACCCATTATTTTGTAAAAGCCTATCTCTGATTGGTTCCATGTTGAGGCTCTTTCCTACATTTTCAGCTGAAATAGGTTTTGATACTTCAATTAACCCATTTACCACCAATTGTATATAAGTGTGTCATAGATGTTTAAAGCATTACAACTTGTTAATTCAGGGATCCCATTAATGCACAGATGTGCATCCCTGATGCATTAAAACCAGAAAGGACCCATTAAAACAACTTGCTGGAGGTCCCGTGAGACACACTAAATTATTCATTGCTGAAGCCATAGCAGAGTGCTCTGGCTATGGATACAGATAAATGTTCTTGTGTAATATAAAAATTGAAAAATACTCGCAGCAACTGAACATTTTTGAAATTTAATTAAAACTTTTCAGCTTCTTTATCCACTTTATAAGTTTGAAAATAATTTTCCTAGCACTTTTCTTGTGGGCTGATTGACTGTGTTACTTGAGGGACCTCTTAAAACTACCTGGGGACCCTTCAAAGCTTTCACCAAGGGGTCCCAAGAACCTCCTACAAATATGTGCTAATGGGAGCCCTGTTAACTAGACTACAGCAGTTTCAACAAATGCTGTAGAAGGTACCAAGAATATCTGCTATTACCTTTTTCATTTAAAAGACACACAAAGTATTTTTACAATATAGTCTATATGTTGGCTACATTAGATAAATTCAAATATGTAATTTATGAATTAAACAGAATGGGACTGCAGCCATTGTTATGCTCCCATCCAGGCTTACCTTGATTTCAACCAACCCTCCTCCCCAAACAAGAGATGTGTCACCCTGCACCTTCCTATGCCTGTCTTCAGAGGAGTGCCTTCATAAATTTTAAAATTAGGCAAAGAAAACAACACAGTAAGCAGTTTTAGTTCTTGTGGAGAGAAACAAATTTCGACACGATAATTAAGTAGAAATTTGACGGCCGTGATGTTCACTGTCTACCTTAATCTTTTCGTATTGCACCTCATAGGAATTTATTTCAAGTCGTTTTTGTTAAAATGGCTTTTGTGGCTGCTTAATGGCGTTTTTAACTCACTCTGGCAAATTTTGAACAGGCTTTACCTTTGACTGTCCCTTTGACAAATAGAAATTGTTTGATGTTTAGTCCGACCCGGGGCTAGTTTTATAAAATAATTTATTTTGGATCTATTTTAGAAAGAGGTAATTTTGGTGGGTTGTAGCAATTTCTCAGCTTTGACTAGTGCAGTTGTTGGGCGTGAGACAAAGAAAAATGACAGAAAGCTGATCCTGGCAGGAAATACTTAAAGGTTTAGTTTAAATCAGTTATTGGTTAGTTCATGACTAAATATTTAACCGTTAACCGTATGTTCACGTCCATTCTATTTAATTTAACATCTGAGAGAATGTTTTCAACGACTGGCATCGTTGTAAACCAAAACAGATGTGTATTCCCAGTTAACAAAAACATATTAACTTCTTTATTACAGTATAATAAAAATGTCAAATTTTGAAGCTGTTTAATGTTCATTGCGTATTAAGGGGAAAAAAAATTATTTGGAGCCTTACTTTTAAAAGTTTTAACATTTATAACGTTATGAAACGTCCGTTTACACGGAAACTAAAACTAAACGTAAACTGACAGCACCAATGGCGACTCAGGGCTAGTCGTGCGTCTTTCGAGGCCCTGATCCACGATTCGGCTCGGCTAAAATTTAGCTTATAAACCGAGGTGAGATGTGTTGTGTTAAACACGTGAACTTCAGTACTCTGGTTTTAAAGAAAGTCGTAGTGCCGTTTCTTGTACTCTTCAGTAATTAGAGGCAGGTAGCTGCACGGCTCAGCCAACAGACCCCAGCCGTACCGAGTTGTCCTGGAAAAAAAAAGTCGCGCAATACGAGTCGAAACGACACAGGTTATAAACCAAGCATTAGTTAACCGTACTATGATGTGCCTCATATGCAATGTTTCTCATTTTTTATTTTTCATTTTAGATTTGTTTACAACTAATATGGGTGACACTGCCAGCGAAGAGACTAGACTTTTTCTTTACACCTGATGACACTGCTGCGTATATTTGCCAGTATGTCTTTGATCACTGGCCAGAAGGTACGGCGTAAAGATATATAGCGGTTGCATCACATTGCAGAATCAACTTTAATTATACTGTAGTCTTGCGTTGTCCATCAGGCAGCCGGGACCGTTCTTTTACACCTATACTAAACGATCAAGCATTTCCGTTCAATATTTTGTTTGATCAACAATATTTGGTGAAAAATATTGTCATTTCATTGTACTGAGTGTCAATGCCAAATATTCCTCTCTGCAACGGCAACGGCAACGGCAACGGCCTTCGTAGCTCAGTTGGCAGAGCACTGCACTAGGTTCGCAAAGTCGCGGGTTCGATTCTCAGCAGGAATACCTAGAGTTGCAATTTTTCGCAACTGGTCCCGGTTGGGTCTCAACATGTATCATCCTGACACTCGAAAATTTCCTTCACCAAATATTAATGTCATTTCTATTAAAATAATTTCGCTATTCGGAGTGACCGTTGTTGAGTATTTTGTTAATTGATCAGATATCGTGGTTTATCGTTAATTGACAATCAAGTACTACAACCGATTCCAGAGCCAATTAATCCTGTCGACAAACATATTCTGTGTTCGTCTTGGCTATGAAGTTGTATGACATTTAAAACAATGACTTTCGCTTAAACAATCTTGCGCGTGGATCCCCGTAGTTCCTGCAGCATAGTTATCGAGGGTACTGATGTTAACTTGGGTGACGGAGAAGGACTGCAAATTCCATTTCAGATTAGATTTTATTCAATGGACAATCTCTAACGAGAACTGGATAAACTAGAAATGTCATCACGAGCTAGTGAAGGTTACGTCGTAGAACATTTTAAATATTTTAACAAATGATAATTATGTACGCACAATGTACGAAAGATAATCGATTCTTCATGTGGACGTTTAACCGGATTACTGCGCAAAAATGGTCTTCCCTGGGCTTGAATCATGTTTCCTTGCAATATCACGTTGTTGTCAACAAAAATTCAAGATTGCAGCAAGTTGATCATTTATGTTCTAACTCTTTCCGGGTTTGCCGATGCTTTTCCAAAATACACTTCGAGTTGATGTAGCCTGTGTGCAGACGCTAGGTTAGTTCGTGCATGCACGCCGGCTGGATTTAAAACCCTGATCAAACGGTACATGATAATCAATCTATGGTAGTCGATGATAGCTTTTTTTCCGTTGGATCGCTTGCTGATGATAGCTGATAATAGATAGTGGAGGAAATGAGATTTTAAACTACCATCGACTATCATGCGCCGTTTGACCATGGCTTATCGGGATAAATTTGAGCCAAAGGAAAGTAAAATTAGTTCGAGTAAGCAGAGAGTTCGGTTTAACCCAGATCTTGTAAGATGATAGTAAATGACTGAAAAAACAAGATCAAATTCAGGGGAAATTGATTTAGTTCGAGTTAGCAGGGAATTGTAGTTTGTGGGGCTCTGGTGTATATACAGTTCCACTGTTAGTAAACTCTCCAAATGATCAAGCTAAAGCAATTTTGAAATTTACCTTTTATTATTTAAATAAATTTAGAATGGGCAGAGGAACCAGTAAGTTCAGCAAACGTGTTAAAATTAATTTATCAAGGAAGATTTCTACATGGAAGCGTATCTATTGGAGGTAAAAGAAAGTTCTTGTTACACAGTATCTTTAACATGCCAACTTTCACGTACCAGTTCTATGTTTTGTTTTCTGTGAATTTCAACCAATCACCTCATGCACATTTCGTAACAAAAAGAATTTTGATTGTACCATTGTCTCGCCTCAAGAAAATATTAATTTGTCAAACTGTAGAGAGCGCTGATGCAAAATGTATCCTGATTTTGGTTTGCATGAAGAAATTTTTATTAGTATAAAGAAATTGTTTTTAACACAAAATTTCTACTCCTATCTCATCCACATTCTGAAGCGGATGTTCTTCGGTATGTGGTGGATATCGTGTATCTGCAATACCACTGTACACTGGATCTCGGTAAACAAGTGTTGCTGAAGGAATCATGGTTTTCACTCTTGTTTAGTGATTATCATATTGGGAAGAATTAAATCTTCTATTTTCTAGCTTTAAATCTTCCATTGGGTAAACGCAGTGTAATGCATTTGGTAGCAAGGGAGAACTTACCAGAACCACCTTCTCAAGGTATGCAATAGTATGATAAATATCACCTAATGTCATAAGTTATTTTACAATGCATCATGGGTAATCAAGTAATGTATTTGTATTCAATTTAGCCCTGAATATCCATGTGCAACGTTTTTGTAAAACAGTTTACCCTCCAGAAGGAATGTTTGATCTGTTTTGAATTACTGATATATCACCCAACTCTGCGAAGTATGTCCTAACCAGCTAGCTTAAACCCCGCACAAGTGCTTCTCGTCATGTTTTTGCTTGGTCGGCTTATTTGCTTGAATACACACCCCAAGTTAAATTGTTTTAAATTTTAAGATTTGAACGTGTGCAAAACTTTGCAACACAAAAAAAGTTAGTGCAATAGTGGCATCAGTAAGTATAAACATGTTACTCCTGTATTGAGAGAGTTGTAAAAGTTACCTATCAGATACCATTTAATATTTACCGGGTGCTGTGAGGTCATTTAAATGCATGAATGAACCAACACCAGAGCATTTGATTGACAGCATTGTTTGTAAAACGTTCTGATATAAGTTCAAAGAGATCAAGAAATTATAAAATGCTGAATATCCCCATTTTTAACTTTTAGTTATCGGAAAGTGACTCTGTAGAATAATATGAACCAAGATACGAAAATTTGCATATCTGTTAAATTTTAATTTGATTTTAAAAGAACATTATGGCATAAATTGATAATTTTTAAGAATAGTGCAGGCTAGAATTTTTAATTCGTTTTTAGAATTTTACGAATAGTAAGCGATGTTTGTCAACTTCTGTAAAGAATAAAATAATGAACAGTGAGGTCGAACGATGGGTTTTGCAGTTTTTTTGGTTTTGATGTGAACTTAACGCATGATGAATGCACAAGGGCAAGCACGGGACACACGTCCGCGGAAAGGAGATACCGCTGACTGGTGAACGCATGCTTATCTTTCAAAATGGCAGATAACGAGAATTATCTCTACCTGTACAGAACAGTAATTTAAAAGGTTGCCAGCCTAGTAAGAATGCCGATCTGTCAGAAATCAGCAGCATAATCATAAGTTTATCATAATATTCACTATCCTAAAATGTATAAGCATATACATACTAAAAAATTTTTATGATAAAGTTAGAAACTAAACGTTTTCGACGTTTTATGAAAAAGTTAGAAGCCGAACTTAGTCGACGTTTGAGCTAAGCCTAGCTTTTTAAGTTACATTTAATACTTATTTCAAGCCAGAGTTACGTCAGTTATCGGGATGTTCATACGGACGAAATAAACGTGAACATTCGATGTGTAAATGGCACTACGATAAAGTTGTTCGCAGACAATGTTAGCCGCAACTGACTTAAGTCGCAAAAATACTCGTACAAAAATACTTGTCGTGGGTTATTTGACAAACCGGCAGATTTACTCAGCGAAACGACGTAGAAATGTTGGCGTTATTTCTGCAAATGTCAAATACGTTTCCAAGGGAAACCAGTTTTACAGGAGGAGCCTTCGTGACAGACATTGCACTTTGTTTCTGAGGAGGGGTTGTTTACTGGAGCTGAACGTGCTTACTTAAGATGTAACCGTGGGTTAAGCCAGGTTTACACGCAAGCATAACCATAAGAACAAAACAAAAGGCCAAAAAAGGAATAAAGTCAAGGCTGCGACGTTAACAGAAGGACCGTCTTTAGCATAAGATAGTTCAAGCGTGAGCCAAAAGCCGAACAAAAGACGAAACAAAGAAAAATTCTTATTATGTCTTTGCAAGCCCCGGAGGAGAAGTAATGGCTTTGTTTTCGTCTTGGTCTTTTCCTTATGCTTGCGTCACTCGTGTGAACCAGGCTTTAAAATCTACTTAAAACCTGCAGTACAGAATTTGGTTTTATGTTGCTGTAGGTACAGCCCAAAGTTCATTGAGATTATCTTATCTAGACCAATAGATTTTTCATACGCACAATATAATCAACTTCTAGTCTAAATCTACGTAATTTCATGCATCAGATCAAAGTGCGATAGCTGCCATGATTAGGGGTGAATTTGAAAACGAAATAACCCTCTAATAACAAAGATAATGCAAGATTATCATGGTATTATCAGAAATGTAATTTTTTCACAAGGTCATACATTAACTCATTATTGTCTGAGAAAATTGAAAAAACGAGTCAAAAACTTTTGCTTAACTTCGTGTCACGGCTCATTGCTCTGCAACGAGCCGAGCACATTACACGTCAGAAAAACCACTTTTCTAACGCATTTTTTATGCAGATTTCAATAAACTTGGTTTGAACCCGAAATTCGAACAGGAAGTTGGTGAAAACAGCCAAAGTTTCCATCGTATACGGTGACGGGTATTCGTGGGGTTGGACAAAATAGAGTTAAAGAGAATTTTATGTTTGTATTGTCGTTTTGATGTTTTTGGACCCGGTTGAACATTTGCACTTTTTTATTGTGACAATTATTCAACAAGTAATTATCCCAACTCTTAAAATATTCTCAATTTTGTAGGTCAGACAAAGAGAGATAAGACTGAAAGAAGAAGCTGCTGTTGTAACATTTTGTAGTACACATTCATAGCTGAACCCTCAATCTTGATTTCCCATTCAAGAGGTCTACTTTTAAAATGAATAATAATTTATTTACAAAATTTTGCACAACACAACCCCCTTACAGCCAGCACTGCATTTAGATACATGTACATATAATAATGATGCACACGCAACGATATGTGGGCACCTTTCAACAGGCTGGGGTGTGTCAACTAACCATTGTTAAGAGAAGTTAGATAAATAGTACTTTATAAAATTGAAGTATAGTAAGACCATCTATCAAAAGCCCTCCGGAGTAAGAAAACGATAGTCTGTCATGACTCGCTGGCTATTGTTTTGGCTACAGTTTTTATGTAGCCGTGCATTCTAAATATTTACAAAACACAGGGTGAAAACGAAAATGTTTACCTTAAAGTGGCCCTGTACAGTTTGTAAATTCTACAATGGGAAAACTCTCCTTGATATTCTATACTGTTTAACAGCTCTGACACCAAAAAAAGAAATTTTGATACTTGTAACACAGTTACTTATATTTGGAAGAATACAAAGTTCTCACGACAACCATAAAATCAGTTATAGTATATGGTAACGCCTTCGTTAGTTTTTGGGTTTTAACTTGTTAGAACAGAATTCAAGTTCTTCAGTTGACCATTGTTCTCAAAAGATTAACAACACTTTTAGAAATCCTCCACATTCAAATGCTGATGAAACAAAATCTGTATTTCAAATATCTTCAATCTAGAGAATTTTTAAGACATTCGACTGGCACGAATGTGTATCTTAATATATCAGTTCGCTTGTAAAATTTTGGTGTAAATTATTTTGATTGTTTTAAGTCTTGGACATTTTAATGACCTGTGGCTATCGCATTCAGTGAGCATAATACTTTTTCATACAATTCCCAGTTTACTGACGGTAGAAACTATATGGAGCCAGATTTGATATGTGAGGTTGAATACTATATAGTTTCAACTTGAGAGAATCTATGGATGAGAAATGTTGAACCGTAGATTTAATAACAGAGAGCTTGAGCAAACTACTATGAGTATGTTAGATTTATCATTAAAAGAAGCTACACATTATTGATGGTTAAAGGTGTTGATGTATCTTCTTGAAAAGTCGTTGTGCCAGGCATAATAAAAATAGAAAGTTGTCTGGCCAGGAATGGTCTCATTTATATGGAATACAACATAATTGTAGGTATAGAAATGGGGTTTTAAAATATTTGTTCACAGGTTGCAATGTTTTAGTTGCAAGTTGAAATTGTGCTTGCTTAAGCTCTCTGGAATCTTCATAGAGGTGGACGGATTTTTAACTCAAGCCTAATAAAAGTTACTATCTATGTCAGCAATGTTGCAAGGCTAGTGCAACTTTATAGGAGACCAAATAAATATTGTTGAAGAAAATTGTTTTACTGTAAAGCAGATGAAAACACAAGAGAACCAAGTATTAGTGGTGACTTTATTCTGAAGCAATCCCAGAATGTTACTTTGAATTATCATTTTAAGTAATAGTTAAAATATGATCGGACGTGAATAGTTTAACTTACTTATCAAATGAACAAAAGAATGAAGCACATACATGTGACTTGAATGCTCCGTTTTGATTGCTTGCTGCTCTCATTAATTATTCATCAATTTGATAACATTTTTAGTTATACATCTGATTTTACTTAAAGATAACAGTAAGATATGGTAGACCTACTTTTTCTGTCGAATAAATTCCCAATGCAGCCAGGTGAAGAATGAGACATAATATGAGACATATAAGAATGAGAATGGCTTAAGCGTACTCTCTCATGAAAAGTTTTGAACGTGGCTTGGCTGGCCAAATCATTGTTCAAGACGCAGTGTTTCGATACTCCGGTCTAGTATCTTCAGATGCGATATCGTTCTGAGTGTGAAGTCCCTATGTCTATCCTTCAGAATTACCACAAATCCGTGATACCATTAAAGTCACTGTCTGGAGACGTAGTATTTCAGTGGCGTCCCTGCTCCACTGAATCGCGACGATGCTGGTCTATTAGCGGGTGCTTGTTTGCATGTCATTGATAGATAACGTTATCAATGGTTCTGTGAGGATTTAATAGACGCTGTGCATTTGGATAACAGTATTTGGAGAGTAAGGGAAATCCAGTGCGTCATTTCTTTGTTTTGGGAACTCCACTGTTCTCCATATTTTTAATTGTTCTGAGCTAGTTTTGGCTAGCTGCTAACGTCCTATTATTGGACCTCAAGCTAAGAACGGTCGTTCTTGATAGACACTAGACCAGCGAGTCGAAACGTTGAGTCATCAACGATAGCATTGTAAGCCACATTCAAAACTTTTCTTGCCACTTCGATGATTTTACATTTCTCATTACGAATGGCATTTCTCTTTGGTATAGTTCAAATGTTCCTCCAACATGCATTTCCTTAGATTTGACTGAAATGTAATTTCAGACACCTTTCCATATGTTGCCCTGTATGCGTTGCATAAAACTTATCCTAAGAAAAGGGCTGTTAATAACAGTATTGGTGGAAAGCTAGCTATGTTATAACGTACATTGCCTAATAACTGTATTCAGTTACTATTGAAATTGGTTGATCCTTTCCGCGCTGTGGTTAGTGTCCGGCTACTCTGTTTAAATACACCTTTTGCCATTCATTAAAGCGAAAGCGTTCATTAGAGCAATTGTCATCTTCAATAGTGCGTTTGAAACTTCAACAAACAAGTAATTAAATATTCCGTTAAATTGAAGTTCAATAACGTCAATGTAAAAAACATTAACATTTATAGTATTTCATTGGCGTCAATCAAAATTCAATAAGAAAAATGGGGAAATTAACAAAATAAAAAGTCAGTTAGCGATGATATTGTGGGTATATGTTGCACACACAATTACACAAGATAGCACTTAAAACGTTTTCACATGTGTGGGGCTAGACTGAACGTTACAACGACTGAGCCAAGGAGAGAGAATATCGCAGGAAGATAAGGTTCGTAAGGACTCTTAACTCTCCCTTCTTTGGATGTTATCCTTGTGGCCTTTGAGCGATTGAACCCCAAAGCAGTGGCGTAACGAAACCTGTGGGGGCGCTTTGGAGATTTTCGTTTGGGGGCCCTCCCGTTAGGACGTAACTCTCCCTTAGTTTAGACATACATTTTGAAGCTTTATAGCTGGAGATTGGAGGTTGACAATGGCTAAAACGTTTTTACATTTCCCCAAATAAACATTCACAATTGGCATGAAATTAATATCATTGCCATATTTACTACAATGCAGTTATGCTAATAAGATGACCTATTTCACTGGGGGGCCCTTTGAAGCCGGGGGCCCTTAGGAGTTGCTTTAACCCAGACATTAATCCGTTACGCCAGTGCCCCAAAGTAACCGCCATTGTAAGATATAGTCTTGTTCTGGCTCTTCAAAAAACAGTACTATTAACATTTCCCTGATACCCCGAGAATTCTCTGTATCCTTCTTTGTTTAGTCATCGTAACGCTGACTCTAACCGTACACATCTGACAACGACTTTTCAAGTGCTATATCTTGTGCAACAATTTCCTGTAGACATTGCCAGTCTTCTTGTACAACATATATCAATATATACGCGTTATCGCTAGTTGATTTTTTATTTTGTGTTGTTGATTTCCCCATTTTTCTTATTGAATATTGATCAACGCTAACGAAATACGATAAATGGTAATGTTTTTTAATTGACGTTATTGAACTTCAATTTAACGGAATATTTAATTACTTGTTGTAAAAGAAATTCCTTTTAGCTCAATTATAATTTGACTGGCGTTGTTGAAGTTTGAAAGGCACTATTGACGATGACAATGCTCTAATGAACACCGCTTTCGCTTTAATGAAGAGCAAAAGGTGTACAGTTTTTTGAAGGGCTAGAGCAGGACTATACCTTACAATGGCGGATACTTTGAGGTTAAATCGCACAACTACCACAAAGATAATATCCAAGGAAGAGAGGGTTAAGAGTCCTTACGAACCTTACCTTATCTTCCTGAGATATTCTCACTCTTTCTTGGCTCAGTCATTGATACATACATACATATTTTATTAATCTTCCTCCAAAGGGGCTTAAAGATAAAATCATACTAAGTATGAACATAACTAATAAGACTAATGACTACAATTACGGAATAATTAATATCTTAAGTATTTAAAAAATTATCTAGTAAACTGTTTCTCAAATGTCTCTCAAAAATATCCAACGAACTACTTAGTTTGAAGCTATTATCCAAATTGTTCCAAAGTGTCACAGATCTATAATAGAAGGATCTTTGACCAGAGGTTGTCCGAAAAAGTGGAATGTTCAATAGTTGAGAGCTCCTAGTATTTCTTTTGCTTACGTCTCCTCTCTTAATGAATTGCACAGTAAGGCATTTGGGAGCACATTCAGTCAAACACTTGTGTGTCATCATTGCTTGCCGATAGTATAATGTCTTTCACAGGAAGCCACCGTAAATTAATTCTTTTGGTAAAGGGGTGACATGATCGATCTTCCTTGCGCCACAAACAATGCGACTAGCAAAATTTTGAACGTATTGTAATTTCCTTACGTTTTTTTCAGTTGTGTTATGCCACACATTAGAACAATAAAATAACTTGCTAAAAACCAATGTGTTGATTACCGTTATTAGTGTCTTTTTGTCAAAGGCATGTTTGACTGTTGATTTGACCAAGTCGCGACAGACAAGATGACACTTTTTATATGGTCGTCAAAGGAAAGTTCTGAATCAAAAACAACACCCATATCGGTAGCAGTCGGCACAAGAATATCCTTTCCTAAGAGGGACAATCGAAATTCCGGTAGCTTTGATCTCATTTTTCTGCTGCCAAACAATCATCTTCGTCTTTTTCCGAGTTTAATAAGAGTTGGTTATTGAAACACCAGTCTCGCACTCTAACCAGATCTTGATTAATTTTATCTGCAGTTTATGTTGTAAAGGCGAAAGGAAGCATATAATTTTGTGTCGCCAACATAGCATTCAATAAAACAATTCTTTGCAACCATGGGTAAATCGCTGACATATATGGTGAAGAGCAGTGGTCCTAAGATACTTCCCGAATTATTTACGAATTTACGAATGCAGAAAGTTTCTTATCGATTCCCTCTAGAATTTTGTCAGTTGTATTAAGGTGGTTTCTGTCGAATGCCACTTCCTGTTTCCACTTTGTTTTGCCGTCAACCTCTCATTTAGTGTAAGATATGATGTGAATTGATTATGGGCAGCTCTTTTGCACACCTTTGACAACACAGGCAACAACGAGATTGGTCTATAGGTGGTGTGCACGTTACATCATGGCCGCCATGTTGGATGGACTTAACAAAGGTTTTTCCTTATCTGCAATTATAATGTCATCCAACATGGCAAAAATATCTTTGCCCTTTGAATCTCGAGGGATTGGTTGCACATCGTGGGTACTGCAACTGTACTACCAATAAATGGATTGCACCTCGTTTTTTATGCACCAAACTAGTGAGTGGGATTAGATGAAACAGTAGGTAGGAAACTATACGGATTGGAAGAGCCCCTGATGCTGGACCAAACATCCTTGAAACCTGCGACAAAAAGCCGAAGAATGAGTGTACAGAAATGTTATCTGATAACCAAGAAATTTGATTTTGCATTTTTTTGCTCATTTTCCTAGTTTATTAACCCTTCCAAAGTTGCCAGCTAGCACTCGTCAGAGTGTCCTTTAGCCTGCAGGAGAACCTTCCTTTTACTAGGGAAAAGTGCTATAAATTTGCGTCTCTCCTGTTGACCAGGGAGCCTTAAAGTAGGATTGCCCTGCTCGTTACTTACGGTACATGTTAATGAACCGTGTTACACTATTGCAGGAAAAGTTTGATCGGAAACTTTTCCAAGTTCGTTTGACCGGCTTTAAATAATTAAAGATTTGGTAAATTTAACTTCGAAATAAAGGAAGAAACAAACTCCGAACAATAGTGTCATCTTGGTAACTTCAAGATATGAGCTAAAATCAAGAGAGTTACAATGAAATTGTGACATTTCATCTTTATTTCAAAGACATCATCAGACAGAATACGACACACAATACGATCGACTTAATGACCTTTCCTCTTCTTCCGACTTTTCTCCTTCGATTGAAAATCTTATCTTTAATAACTACAAAATTCTTTATTCTAATAATTCTATAACCGCAAATAAACTTTTAATAATTGAAGCTCTTAACATCAAATTCAATAAACCAGAATTGAATTCTGTTCTTAACGCTACCAAAGAACTCTCTCTTTTCACTTAATTGTTTTTCATATCCCCGTGATATTTTCTTGCTTCCCATCCCGCACCTTCTCAGTTTAGCGATGACGTGTCTCTAATTTATTAGCGTCCATCCTGCAAATAGCTATTCTTCTTCAGCGATGTCATCGCACGGCTTGTATATAGATCGTGGCAATGTTTTTGTAATTAGTCTGTCTGAAGATGTCTTTGAAATAAAAACGAAATATCACAATTTCATTGTTAACTCTCTTGATTTTAGCTCATATCTTGAGTTATCAAGATGACACTATAGTTCGGAGTTTGTTTCTTCCTTTATTTCTTTTTAAGTTGTCGGCTGGTTCTGGATTAACTTCGAAATATTTCAGATTTTAACAACTCACAATTACGGTTTTATTCGCCATTTATTGGCAAGGTAACATTTGAAATTACTGGAACCACTCGATATTTTCATAAAATACTTGTAATATTTCATGACAAAAATTCACAAAAACACTGGTCACCATTAAATTCACATATCAATTCTGTTGCAACTCTAAAACACTCAAATTGAGCTTATTCCTAGTTAAAAACCTCAAAACAAAGCTTAATCCCTGCGACCGTACTATAGATACTGACAGAGAGTATTAACTTGCATAAAATTGTCACAACTTGAAAAATAGTTCAGGGTGCGGTCGGATAAAAACTGTTGAAAAAGGAAAAGTTGCATCAAATATTAAAAGTTGTGGCGCAAACAAAAAGTATCTGATAACAAAAATTACGTATATAAAAGTTGCCTTGCAAACAAAAAGTCGTATCAAATATCAAGCATGGTGTATTTGATGGAAACTTGGGGTTTTTGGCGGTGATTCCAAAGGCAATCACTTAAGCGATGAACCTCTTAAAAATATATAGATGTTGACATAATAAGCGGTCCCAGAGGAGATTCCACATGGCAACACCGATAACTTGATCATAAACTTTTCCATTAAATATAAAAATACAATTCTTCGCTAACAAATCAAGGAGTTTAGTAAACTGTTTGCGGCTTAATTTTTATAGCGAGCTTTAAAGTGAGAATAGCCGATTAACGATAATTTTCATAAGTCGAGCCGGCCAAAACATCACTGTGACACTGAAACTGTAGTTGTAGTTAAGTCGGAATAAATCTTCAATTAATTAAAATGTTTTTGAATTTTGAGTTGCAGTTTGATACTATTAAAGTCTTAGGAAATTTTTGCTGATCAAACTATGGAGTGTCATGGACTCAGAAAAACTCCGAGTTAATAGTCAAACTGCAACTCAAAATTCAAAAATTAACATCTAACTGAAGATTTGCAGACATCTAACGGTTTGCAGTCCAGCAAGTCATTACCGACTGCTCGTCCCAGTGTTAAATACCGAAAGTAACCTTGCTCTGCCGTTTGAGTTCTAGTGGCTCAATGGTTAGAGCGTCGGGCTAGCATTCGGAAGGTTACGGGTTCGAGTCCCGTCTGGAACTCGGAGTTTTTCTGAGTCCATGACATTCCACAGTTTGACCAGCAAAAATTTCCTGAGACTTTAATCGGGAAATGTTTCACTTATAGAGAACAGATAAATTGAGATAGGACGAAGCAAACGAACAAAGAATTCAGTAATATTAAAGAGATGGCTACCAATAGAAATAATTGGTGTAGGTGGTATATCCAGACGAAGTTTATGTATACCTTAAGGTTTGGTTGTTCAATGAAGTATACCAGAGTACGGTTGTTTAAAACACGATTACGTTAATCCAGGATTAGTGAAAACTTTGTGGATGAAATACTCCTGACGTACTCCTGTTTAGATATCATTCAAATATAAAAACATTTTCTCCTTGAAAGTTTCAACTAAAATTACTAAGCAGAATGTGCCAAGCAAAAGACCCGATTAAACTTTAACCCAGGATTAGCGGTAACCATCCTTTGAACAACCAGGCGCTGATCGAGAACCAGTGGGTAATAAGCGCTTAATTTACTCTTCTATTTAATATAAATAATATATCTAAAATATACTCTTCTCTTTCGAATCTTTAACTAGTATTCCTCTCACACATTTTTTGTTATCCAGAAAAATTTATTAGCAGTTGCGTTCGGATATTTTTGGATAAAGTTTCTAGCCTGACTTTGAAAACACTTTCAGCACCCAAACCATCCTCTCTTTTCCCCTTCCTTATACCGGTTTGCACGCAATCCAAATTTGCAAGCAAATCGTGAAACTATTCTCTTCCGTCTACCCACATATTCAAATTCTTTTGGTTTTTCAACCTGTATACGACGTATCTAATCTTTCTTTCCCTTTAAAAACTACATAGCATTAAGTTTAAGACCTCGCGTAATTCATCAATGCAAGTGTCAATTCTGTCAGATATTGTGAAAATTCTCGCCACTTACATACGCGCGGCACTGAACATATTAGGATTTCGTCCTGCACTGACTGAAACTTTCTCAGTTTCCGTCAGCATGTAGCTAACGTCCAAGTCCACCACAAAAGCACTGGCCATCCGATTTCTCCCAACGATTTTTCTATCTTGTTCTTCTAGTTTTGAACTTTTCCTTGAGAAAATCTACATAAATCGGTATAGTAATTCAAACGAAAGACCTATTCCTTTGAATTTGATAATTGACTTTCTGTTCAATAATTTTTTTAAATATAACATTTTGAATGTATCTTCTGTTATGTCCTTATTTAACATCATTTTCTGGGCTTTGGTTTTCAAACAAAAATAAAGTCATTCGTTACCGACCATCATAACAAGAGTTCCGATAAGTTTTTTAAAAGAGTGATTTTGATGCATAGAAACCAATTTGCTTTGTTTTTCATTGGACCAGTCATGAGTTTGATGCAATGAGGTCCATATTAAGTGAAAGTAAATTTTCAAGTGTGCTAATTGTACACGTTAAGACCTAATCGGAACCAGTCACGAAAAATGTAACTCTATAGGCCTACGGTTGGAAATCGAACCCACAACCACGAAAGTCTAGTGCGCTGGTCTGCCAACTGAGCTATGGCGGTCACTTCAGACAGCAGTTATAAAATCCGCATACCTGTATATGCTGATGGTTATGCCAGTGAAGTGAAGGGTATATTCAAGGAATGTATATTTGGCATTTACATTTAGTACCACTAAACAGGGTCCACATTACCCGAAAGTACGCTATTTATACACTTAAAATTTACTTTTACTTAACCCATTGAGGGTATTTTTACTTTAGTATTTTACTTTAGCTAACACCAGTAAATTTTAACTCATCATAGGGATGAATCCTGAGCACTGAAGGGTTAATATAGATCTGATTTCATGATACCAAGTGTAAATGTCAAATATTCCATGAAGTACATGTAGTTTTTGTGAGAAACAAATTTAAGAATACATAAAAAAGAAAATGTTGTTCAAAAATAAACATCCATTAAAAAGCCTCAAATATTAGTTTAATTTTTAATAAACAAGACAAAAGGATCGCCATATTACTTTGACTTTATGTGATAGCATATCTCAGGCCTCTCTGGGACAAAACAAAAGGAGATTGACAAAAAGAGCTAGTAAAAGTGATGGGGTGCTCTGAAAAGTCCACCTGGGAAAATAAGGAAATATCAAATTGAGATGGCCAATAGTATATTCATAATTATTCAGCATTACGATTCAAAAAAGAGCACACAGTAACTACATAGATTAATTAATGATAACTAAAAAAAGCCAATTGTGCACAAATGTACACTTTTAATATTTTCTTCATTCAACAATGACATGATTTACACCACAAAGATTTTAGATAAACATGTAATATAAGTACAGAAATCCAACCCCATGTGAGTTTCAATCAATTCCCTCAAGATTTAAAAAATCAAATTTTTATGGCTAAAGTGGTGGTCACATACAATAGCAGCTAATGAGATACTTTTGTTAAAGTAACCACCACTTAGTGGTACTGAAACCCACCAACTGTGGTTTTTGAGACCAAGTGGAAGCAGCCTAGTTCCAGTACCCCTTGGCCAAATCTGCCACACTGATATTTTACCAGCCCAACAGCAAAACTTTCCCAGTTTGCTCTGTAAAAATAACCTTGGAAAAATGGAGTTAAAAAGCCAAGCTTTCTGTTACTGTATTTGGTTGTTTTATTCATATATATATTAAGCTTCTACAGTATTTACCACAATACTATTAAATATTTATGGTAAGGCATTTGAAGGTGCTCAACTTTTGGAATACACTGGCTGTTTTGTGGCACTGACTATCAGTGTAATCAAGCACCTTTCCCAGAGAGGTTTGATATTGTTAGATCAAATGAATAGGGTTTTGTAATATAATATCTAAATATTATCACCACAATATGTCTTGCTCATTTACTCATATCATGTATTTTTTACAAGAAGTTTACTTTCAAAATAAATGTTTTCTCCTAAACCATACTGTATTTCTTCAATGGATTTAATTGAGCTAACATTTCAAGAGACACCACTAATACTTGAAGGTTGGTTGTTGAATTTATGCTTATCATAGGTATGTCATGGGCAGGGCTTAAACCTTCTTGTGGAAGACAAATTGGGAAATTGTAAATTGGATCAATCAAGAGCCTTACTTGGTTATTATGAGAGTCAGGTTTGGTGTAAAAATCAAAATTATATGTTCCTAACCCTCAGTCAAGGAGGGAAGTATTTGAACCTGTTGTTCATGGCACTGAAATCAATGGGGCTATTTCAAAAATGGTTTTAGTACATAAAACGTACGCGATTATCTGAATCGAAAAGGTGATACGGAGCTGATATTTAAATATCAATGTAATTTCAACATTATACATTAGGATATATGTTATGTTGAGCTACAGTAATGTAAGTGCAAGTGAAATAGACCTTTTCAACAAAACAAGAGTGTCATGGATAATCACAACAAAATTGAAAAGAAATATATTTGACCCCTGCAGTTATGGGTCATGAGTTTCCTCTGAAACTGACTGCACAGGTCAAGTATACAGTAGAACCCCACTAACTCGAAGTCTCAAGGGAAGCAAATAGTTGTTCGAGTTAGCGGGGCTTTGAGTTAAGCAGAGTCGGTGTTATATTTTGTTTCCTAAGTTAATAATTAATAAACTAAAGTTTATTAATTAAAGTAATAAAGCAAAGTTTATTACTCATCACATCTGAGCCATTAAAGTGCAATTTAAATACTTTACAAAGTTTGGACTACGGTATCTTTGACTACAGTTAACTAAGTTATTTGAAAGTACCTACAGTATCACAGTGTTTGCACAAAGTTTACTTTGCACGTAAAGAAAAAGGTGTTTTACATAAACAATGAAACTAAGATCACTTTTATATCTTATTAATGTTTTGTTAATCTTTTAACTTGGGTGATGGAGAAGGCATGCAAGTTCCATGTAGACTAAAGTTGTCTGGACTGGTGAAATATGTTGATATATTATGTACCGATTAAATTGTCGTTGTCGGAATAGAAATCCAGGCTTCTGACTTGTCAAATTGTGCTACGTTGTGACATTGTAAGGTTTGCCAATTGACGTCTCGGAAAAAACTCATCTAGAGTTTGAGTTAACCAGTTAAATTTGACCAAGGGAAAATGAAATTTGTTCGAGTGAGTGAGGAGTTCGAGTTAAGCAAGTTCAAGTTAAGCGGAGTAAAAATGTAAAAATGAGTCAAAATCCAGGGGAAATGATATTTAACTCAAATTAGCGGGGAGTTCGAGTTAGTAAGGTTCTACTGTATTTCTTTTCAATTCAGTTCTGATTACCCATGATGCTCTGTTTTGTCAAAAATGCCTATTTACACTCAAATGTCAAATATGTTGTAACATTATCTGATGCACAAAAAATTTAAGTGCCCATTCAAATTCAAGCTTATACAATCTAAAATCTTGATGGGCAGGTGATTCAACCACGATGCAAACTCACGGTTTTCACTCTCAGCATCAGAAATAATATCCCAAAGTAAGGAAAATGCTGTTTTAATTTCATAATCTGGATTTAAAGATATAAACGTCGAATTAACTTTAATTCTTTATCAGACTTTTTACTACACAATTCAGCTTCTTAAGGCACGAGTCTTGTTTAGGCTTACGGCGTACGTGTTCTGTTTCGCGTGTTCGGTCAATGCCGTTCATAATATCACCTAGCCATTTAGGGCACTCACGCTCAAAGACTATTCCGAGAACTTCGGACTGTACATTCTAATTTTAATTTGATATTTGGCAGATTCCATGGGATCTACCCAGTTAGAACAGAAAAGCATGTCGAGGTACTAGAATTAGTAGAATATTCTTTCCGAAATGATACTTGCCAATCGCACGTCGCCAAATTCCTGTCTCCTCACCTGAACCGTATCCACTCCCATCATCTCCGAGTTTCCTCGTCGCTAAAAGTGTGTTCCAACTAACAGCAGGAGGACTCCTTTTTAGACTTTTCATGATTGGAAAGATTGACGCCTTCGGGCGCAATGTTCTTCATTTGTCTATCCAGTTTTTGCTCCAATTCCAAATGTCTTTTCACTGACGAGCTAAAAGCAAGATCAACATTCGTGTTGTCCTTTGCACTAGTTTCGTAATAAGGCATATTGCCATTCGTTCGACACCACATCATCGCATCTTCCTCACTTACTAACCGCTCCGCTTTATCGACTTTATTTCCAAGTACAAGAAATGGGAAGTTTTCTGGGTCCTTAACGTCGGCGTAATAGAGAAACTCCTTCTTCCACTGGGTGAGATTGGCGAGGCTTTGATGATCATCAACAGCATAGACTAGTAGGCAAATGTCCGACCCACGATAAAACGGTGTTCTTAAACTTTTGAATCGTTCTTGGCCAGCTGTATCCCATATCTGAAGGGTAAACGTGCCACCATCCACGCTAACATCCTTGTTCAAGAATTCAACTCCGATTGTATGGAACGACTGGCTGTCAAATTTATCACTCACAAACCGGTTCATTAGGGACGATTTACCAACACCTCCATCGCCTAAAAGGACGACTTTAAGGAGGGAAGGTTTACCTGGCATTTCCACTCTTAAGCTGTGATGGAAGGTACTTAACTGTATGGTATTCCTTCGGATTTTACTTATGTCGCTTTACCGTAATATTGCTAAATAATCGTAAGAAGTCGTCATGTGATGTTTGGAGTTGGCAATCAGGTGACCACTTGCTCGACCAGCGGTATCAAACCCATTTTTTGAATACTTCAAGTAAATCGTTTTTAGAATCTCCTTCGAATAACTTGATAAAAAAATTTCGTGAAATTTTCTCCTCATGTTACCCTGAGGATGATTCTGAAAAAGGAGCAAAACACATATTTTCATGGATAAGCCCAACGTTAAGTTGTCGGGAGAATCTCTCGAGGACTTTATCGGATTCTACGAGAAAACTGAGGCGCCGATGCGGACAAATGTCCTCTTTAGCAAATGTTCGTTCCATATCAATATATGCATTCTAAAGGAATATGAAACTATGCCGTATTCGTAAAAATAGATTCGAAGTAAAATGAACTTATTTTAAGTACTTTTCAAGTTGTTCAAAAGGATTTAACGAAAAAAACTATTCCAGTCGTGGTCGCAAAGGATCATAATTACAAAGCATTTCTAATTACAAAAACAAACATGGCGTCGCCTTCACGAAGCACATTTATAGTCTTACAACGCATTTCAAAGACAGTACTACTTCAAATTCGAAATCTGTTTGGTCCAAGATGCGTTGGAAAGAATTTCTCTAGATTCAGTGGAATCAATCTTGGCGAGGGCAGAACGTGAGATTACCATACTGCACATTCTAATTTAAAGTGAGGAACTATATCGAGGAAATTTCTCATTTTGCGAATGTCTGCAATTGCACGATCCAGCTCCAGTACTGAGAAACCGAGGTCAATAGCAACCTGCTCGTAGGCAAGACAAAACTTCGTCCATCCAGATAACTAGGTTTTCCAAGGCATCTAAGGAAAGCTTCGGGCTATTCAGACCCGTGTTCAAACAAAGGACCTACGTCATACAGATTTTGAATTTGAAGGAGAACCGTTTTCGTTGGGCCTTTGCTTGAAACGACAGAATTTTTCAACGTACGTTTGGCAGTCTACCAACCTTTTAACTTTCTACGCTATATTATACACTGCCTACGCAACATCGTATATTTTTACATTTCTTTGAAATATCTAGGAAGATTGTAAATGTGCTTCGTAAAGGAGACGTCATGTTTGTTTTCTTAGCCATCACTGTAGGGGTTGACTAACTAGAAGGGGTTTTTGTGATCACGATTTTTTTCGATCAATCCTTTTCAAACAGTTTAAAAAGTGTTTAGAATAAGTTTATTTTACTTCGAATCTATTTCTGCAAACACGGCATATAGTTTTATGTTCCTTTACAATGCGTATATTCATATGGAACGAATATTTGATAAAGGTGACATTTGCTGGCATCGGCGTCTCATAAGATTCTACGAGAAAACGTTCTACGAGTGCTAACATTTCTTGGCAAGCAACACAATAGTGTGGCTGAAGGGACTGACTACCATAAGCAATGACGCATTCCCGTCAGTCCATCTGCCTGTTGTTGCGACGCTACAGCACCAGTACCCTGTTCTGTATTTGCATCCGTATCTATAATAAACTCACCACCATCAGCATCAAAGTTTGGATATAAGAGAGAATTTGTGCGCTAACAAGACATTCTTTCAGGTTGTTAAATGCTTTTTGCAGCGGGTCACACCATTGAAACACCGCATTGTTTATGGTAAGTCGAAAAAGAGGTCGGCCTTCATTAAATACAGAACCAGCCGACAACTTTAAGAAATAAAGAAAGAAACAAAGGCCGAACAATAGTGTCATCTTGATACCTCAAGATATGAGCTAAAATCTAGGGGATTACAATGAAATTGTGATATTTCGTCTTTATTTCAAAGACATCATCAGACAGACTAATTACAAAAACATTGCATTAGCGTCCTTCCTGTAAATAGATATTCGACAAGTTTTCTTCTTCAGCGATGATTTCATCGCACCGCTCGTGTATATAGATCGTGGTAATGTTTTTGTAATTAGTCTGTCTGATGATGTCTTTGAAATAAAGACGAAATATCACAATTTCATTGTAATTCTCTTGATTTTAGCTCATATCTTGAGTTATCAAGACGACACTATTGTTCGGAGGTTGTTTCTTCCTTTACTTCATAGAATACTTGGGCAGGAACTTTCTGTAGCAGGAGGCCAACCCCAGAAAGCTTTTGATCTCAGAGACATTTCTTGGTGTTGGCCACTCGCGCAGGCACGTGGCCAGAGTAAGAGATCCCACAGGGCAAGCTTTTTTGGGGGGGAGCAAGTCCAGATTTGAAAAAGGCCAAGCCGATGTATATTTTTAAACAGTTAATTAAAGTATTAAACATGGAGAAATAATATCGGTGTCTTAATATTTTTTTTAATAGGAAGAACACAAGTTATATTGTTATTAATTTATCATTTATCTATTTTTGTATAAGTGGTAACTCACCGTACACGTATGAGTATGACAAGAAAGTCAGGAAGATATATTAATACTCAAACAAAAATACAACTAATATGGACAAATATATACATACAATTACGCTTTTAAGTTTTTCTGTGTTTATGTACAAAAAAATTTCCAGTAGCTAGACATTGGCCAAGAGGATTAATATTTAAAACTTGTAGCAAGGCTAATATTCTACTCTTGTCGTGACCGTGATAGCAAGAGATAATTTTTCCCCGATAGCTATATGCCTGCACTCGCGTACCGCTTTTGCCTTTTCCGAGTCGGTCTGAGTACCGTCGGACGAAACGATGTGGCCAGGAAACTTAACGCAACGTTGCAAGAAAGAGCATTTCTTTGGTTCTTACTTCAAATTTGCAGCTCTCAGTCTTTCCAAAACGGACTACAAACGTAGTAGGGGCTCTTCATACGAATTTGATCATATACTGTGTCTTTCAAATATACTATATAGAGAGTCTTTCCAAGTCAAGCGCTTAAGAACCAAGTTCATTAGCCTTTGAAACTTTCCGGATGGATTTGTTAGACCAAAGGCCATACAGACCCACTGAAATTGCTCCTTGTGCGTTACGAAAGCTGTCTTTGGCCTATCTGCTTTCTACACGGGGTACTTGCCATCACCCAGATGCCAAGTCGAGCCAAGAAAACCATTGACCACCGCCCAACGATTCAAGGATGCCACCGGATCTTGGTAAGAGCTGGGCGTCTTTCATGATCTCGGCGTTAAGTCTACGATAATCGATGCAGAAACGATAGCTTCCATCAATTTTTTGTTTTTTACACCAATACAACCGGACTGCTCCACGGACTATAAAATGGTTCGATCCTTTCCTGCATGAGTAATTCATTTCATTGTTGGTCCAAGCGGTTGTTGACAAGTGTGGCTGCTTGAGTGTCATATTGAAGAACGTTTATTTTTCCAAGCTCACCATTTTCAGAACAACCAAATCCGCATTGCGATTCAGTAGCTTATAGAAAGATTCCACTTGCTCTTCTGTTAAGCCTGAATAATCAGCGTGAACTTCAGACTTCCAGTCCACTTTTCCGCCATGTCCGGAAATATTGCCACTTCTACCAATTCTGTTGTCCATGACATGTTTGTGGAAGTTGATCGTCCAGGTTAGTGTAGCCTTGACAAAGACAGTTGGTGGAAATGACTGACGTTTCGACGGCCTTAGCGGCGGTCATCTTCAGAGTCAAAGGAAGAGTAAATGCCAGGTTTGTTGTGGAACCAGGAGCTTATGAAACGCTGACTTGACATATTAAGAATATCGGTAGGAAGTAAATGAGCTTGTAATTGATAACTTGGACTAATTTTGGCGTTGACATTTGAGAAATACACCTTTTATTCACTTATAAGCTTTTTGTTTTCTGTACAAATGAAAGGTTTTCAAGGAATAATTTCCACATAGAAAAAACGGTAAGTTTCAAGTAAAAATACCTGGTTAGAGGACCCTGGTTTGAATGAATCAGTGTTACAACTCAGTGCCTTCTTTAGTTTTTTGTTGCTGTAGTCGAAGTTTCCGATCCGTCAGTGCGAACAGCAATGCAGAACACAATCAATAAGCGTATACTTGTTTTTTGTTTTTTTTTCATTACCTAAAGAACACTTTTGAGTGTTGAACCCTGTCTTCATTCTTCTTAATGCAGTTCGAATGATCTTTCAGTATGTTTGACATTGTGAGATGGCAAAAACTGGTTTGGTTTTCAAGGTGATGAAGTCATTTTCCCGAGGTCGCTTCGTTCCGTAAACGGACCGTTACGAAGAATTTATACGGCATTTGGTTTGTCGTAAATCATAATCCGACCCTCAAATATCGGACAGTGGTCACTACCATAAACACAAGGACCTATAAAGTCGCCATCTTGAAAAGAAAAAATGGGGACATATTTTGACGAGTCACCCGCAGTCCAGTTATATATAGGTCAGTGATCGTAAAGCTTGTGCAGTTATCGTTCCAGTCTTTTTAGAGTTCACTGTGCCAACCGTACTTGATTTCGGGGTAGGACTATTCAGCGAAACTCACTGCGGACCCGAAGAAATTACAGAACCTTCCAGAAAAACAGTTTTCTTCCTTATAAACAATAATTTAAGCGTTGTCAATGTTCTCTCTGAGAGATTTTAGTACGATTGTTGTGTACCGATGTGTGGTATTTGCATTGCCAACAATTTTAGATTATGCAAGTCTTTGTAGCAGATGCAGTATAATATTAATTATATGAGAGATACGAGACGAGATTTAACAATACATTTGTCTTTATTTCCACTTCTTTCAACTAAAATATAGTGAAATTAACTTCAAAGATAACAAAATAACGTTCAGGCCTCTGCTGTCCTTCATTGCCGCTGACCTCATCCTCGCGTCTTTTTGTGGAACGACCTGCAATGATAATAGAAACCAAACATACTAACAATACAGCGGGAGGGAGAAAAGATGTGGGAATGCATTGTTAAATCTCGTCTCGTATCTCTCATATAATCAATATTATACTGCATCTGCTACACAGACTTGCATAATCTAAAATTATATTTCGAGAAACTCGACTTCAATTTAACAATGCAAGTTCAAAGCTAATATTTTTTGGGCCTATACGCTGATAAAACTGCATTACCCGGTGAAACATTAAAATGTGCCCTATAATAGAATTTTAAGAAAGTGTTTTCTTGTTACCAATCTACCATCTCTAGGATTTCAGAGACAGAGACTCCCTGACTCAACGTTTCCGAAGTAGAAGCTCCCCTAATAGAATGTGCAGAAAAAATGTCTGTATTTACGCCTGACAACTCCAACATGTTTTTAATCCATCTGGCTAAGGTCGATGATGTAACCTGTTTATGAGGGAGAATGTACGACAGAAATAACTGGTTGGGTTGATTAGTATCTCTAGGTCTGAAATCGCTAGTACAATTTTCATAGCACTTTAGACATTCAACTGGGCATAAGTACTTATCGTCCCCAAATTTTGCATGAAAGTTAGATTTTTGGGAATCCCCTGGTTTAGATGTTTTTGATAATCCAGGTAACTTAAAGGATACACCCTCAGGGTGAAAAGTTCTAAACCGTAAGTCTTTCTTCACAAGATCTGAAGATCTGTCTGGTGCGGTAAGAGCAAGTAAGGTTACCAACTTGAATGA
>JBAHVQ010000467.1:27403-53715 GCA_036872915.1 Nanipora kamurai | reverse complement strand
TGTATGTATGTATGTATGTATGTATGTATGTATGTATGTATGTATGTATGTATGTATGTATGTATTTATGTATGTATACATAAACGTTATTAGAAGCAATACCTGCTTCCATTGTCCTTTCACTAACGACTACGGATTCTCCTACACCAGCTTTTGTTCTAGCTCGTATCGACACGTTGTAAACGCTGTATGGCTCTGAAAAGGAATCGAAAACGGATGTTTTAAAAACTCATTAATGCATCGGCAAGTCATAAGTGTTACGTTTCTTGCCCATAAATGTACAAAATAGTAAAGTGGTTTGGTAACAGAGATGACTGATAATCGAGTTCCCGACTATCATTTCGACCAGATCCCTTATTCCTACTCGGTTTTCAGGGTAAAAAAGAGGAGAAAACTATCTACAATAACTCATCCAGTCGCTATGCATAAACCGTTGTCCAGCCTTTTACACAAGTTTTTAAACTTTAGAACCATATTCGATGAAAACGGATCAAGTATTATGTGTGTATGTACATAATGCTTGATTGAATACGTCAGTATGCACATGAACGAGTCAGGTATTTAATCCAACGTCAGTTATATTTATATACGATCACTGAGGTGATAATTCCATTAGGGAGGATCCATTTCCAAGCAAAAGTGCGGCCCACAATGACCTGCCACGGACGTAGGGGTCTCCTATTGTACGCTGCACATTTACGTTTCTCACAATAGCATACTAGAAAACCTTCGGAAGAGTGTAACAAACAAGTGTAGTTATACTCAAACTCACATTTCAAAAGATGTAAGGTCTTAATTTCGATCGTCCATACGCTCAGTCTACTGTAGTGCTAACGATAAATACCGAGGAAGACAAACTTAAAAATTCTTCTTTTAATTATAAGCTGAAACAGGATATGTATTGTCAAATATTGCAAATTCGCCACATTAAACCAATAAGTTTCACTTTTTTCTCCAGAATCAATGCTATCATAAGTGTTATCTGTGTCACAGAAAAGGGCGCGTGTGTCCCCCACGCCCACCTCTAAATCCGCCCCTGTCCGTTATAGATAGTTCGTTTATCAGACAGGGTCACCCACTAACTCGGCGGTGACATAGTCTTCTAAACAATTTCGTCGAACAGTCGAAAAGCCGAGTTATATGGTGTACGGTGAGGATGGTCTTTTATTGATCTGGGACATTCCGGCAATGAAAAATCCCTTTTATGACTAAATTTTTCATGCAAATTCTAAAAAAAAACTTAGTTTCGAGCCGAAATTCGCATAAGAAGTAGGTCAACATAAAAAAAAATTTCCATGGTACACTGACGTGTTATATTTGGTGGTTGAACCAAATAGAGTTAAACAACACCTAACAATCTTTTACATAACTAAGTAGGTCATGTTTTAGCTGGCTTGGGCGTGATATAAATCGAAACATTATTCAAAACTACTTCTGAATACATATGAAATATAAAATTGACAAATAAACTCAATAAATTATCTTATTCACGACGAAAGCGACCTTTTAGCATTTTATCAACTGATGATCAGACGAAGGCTTTGCAATAAAGTCAAAATATTAACGCTACACTCGTGTCTTGTTTTTAAGCTCATATCTTGAGTTACTCACAAGATGTTTATTTTCGGATTATGTTTTGTCTGCGACCAAATAGTCTTCGGTTAAGTACAATGGTGGCACAATTCAGTTTCAGTCCTGTTGACCTAAGGCGACTATGTACAGCAGAAGAAGTCGTGCAGTGAAAGCGGTGATATTTTAGATCGGAATTAGACCTGTCGGTCTCGCCTTAACCTTACAAACCATCCAGCCAGGTAAATCGCATAAGTAAATATAATTTTTAAAACAAACACAAATAATACAAATAGCATACATTGCCAACCGAAATTTACTGCTTGAGCCATAGCACATTAATTGTATGATTATGTATCTTGATGTACCATGCATCATGGACTATAAAACGGCAAACTAGGTTACCAAAAGAAACCGGAGTAAATAGCAATGTTTCAGCGATGTTCAGGACTATACACACTATGTGATTGTCGCATACGATTTTTAACCCCGGCATATTCAATTATCTCTTCAGGGCACAATTTCTGCCTACTATTTGCTCGCAAATGTAGTAGTACGTTTCGATCAGTCTGATCAATGAATCACGTACATCAGGGCGAACAATTTTGTGCAACAGTCGTACCGTGAATCGATGCAGATCAGCCTGTCTTTAAAAAGCCTTAACGGACACCGAGGTCATATGTTTTTATGGCTCGATACATCTACTGCACTAGTTAAAGGGTTTTGTCCCAACAAATTGTGTAAAACCCCGGTAACTTCATTATGGTATTCCCAAGAATCGAGTCGACTGAATTTAAGGCCAGAACGTTGAAGCCGGTACTAATTGTGTAAAACCCTGGTAACTTCATTATGGTATTCCCAAGAATCGAGTCGACTGAATTTAAGGCCAGAACGTTGGAGCTGGTACTAATGACTTAGGCTTGAAATTTCACAAAACTCTTCGTTAATATTTATATAATATATGTTATACCAAAAAGAAGAAAGAAGGTTCCACACGGTGTCAAACGACCGAGGCAAGGCAATGTCATGGAATAATAATGTATCAACGTGTCTCACGTTGGTCGTTTGATGCCGCGTGCAACAAACCAGTACAATACATGTTGAGTTCAATACTAAGATAAGTTTTTTCGTAATTTCAAGGCTAAATCTTAACTAGCAGCTCTAAGTTTGGAACTTAAATCCAATTCAATAGTTGACTTGATTCATGGGAAAACTATCTTGAAATTTCTGGGGTTAGCAAAACGTTTAATAAAACTGCTGGCAATCATAGCAAGTGTATCCAGCAATGAAAAACGTATTCTTATGATTTATATTTCTTTAAGAATAATTCGAATAATTCGAGATGTACAAACCCAAAGACTGTATTGTAGAATTTGTAAATTTAGTGCTGGTCCTTTTGACGTCTTCTGTGACGAACTCGTTTTTATCGTTTACAACCATCTTCCAAGAAACATTGTAACCAATTATAACGCCATTGGGATACTCTGGTGGTGTCCAAGTTACTTGAATCTTTTTCGCACCGGACGCTTTCGCAGACACATTTAGAGGGAAACTAGGCACTAAAACAGAAAAAGAATTCGAGGTTTTAAGTCAAGCTAATTGAAATAAAAAATTTGGAAAGAAACAATCATCCATCCTTGTAATAAAACTTACAACCTTTCTACTGCTCATACTATTTTGGGAAAGTATACTTGACAAAATAATAGATTATAACACTGCTGCAATAATGCTTCATAAGTTTGGTTCAGGACGGTGACATTGAAGTTGTTAAAGTTTTATAAAGAAAAATAAACGAGCATGTTTGGGAATCATAGTAACTTAACCAATGGATCGACTGTGCACCTTTTGAATGAGAAAAATTTCAGCCATTTACTTTTGTTTCCTCCCTCTAGGTATTAGAAAACCACGTGAAACTTTGAATTAGTGTATTTAATCCCGAACATCGATCCCGTGGGTAAAGTGTATGGGATTTTTCGTTTCAAATATTTCCAATAATTTGCCAAAGATATTTGTGTTTTGGGATTTTTTTAAATGCTAAGATTTTGTAAACAATTCTGGGAGTTTTCCAAGATTTTTAGGGATTTAGTAAAGATGTTTAGGGATCGAATGTCACGTATTTCGAGGAATTTTATAGAGTTTCCTAAGATTTTCTGGAGATTTTCAAGATTTTTTAAGACTGTCACAAGATTATTGAGATTTTGAGAGATATCTCAGATCTCTAAAGATTGTAAAAGATTTTCAGGAATTTTTAGGGATTTTTGCGAAAATGTGCGAGATGTTTTCGAGTGATACACCCCTCGGGTTGGCGAAAATTGTACTGGTTATTCGGCTGGTCAATTCTGTAATCCAAAGGCGCCGTTTAACATTCAATTATTTCAGCTAGAGTACGATATCTTCATCCAAATCTCGATATTAAAAAAATAATCACATAAGATATCAGTATATGGCTCGAAACGTTTCTCCGTTTGTCCACCAAACTTCGTATGCTGATTGGTTGCTGAATGGTCGAGATTTTACAATAATGACCACCCGGCCAATATGCTTTTCATTCCCGACATTTAAGTTTCAGCTGTATTTTTTCTATTCAATTTCTATGCTGATGGTTAAAAATCTTTACTTCACTTTGACGTGAAATGAGGGTGTTGGTGGTTACAGTGCACGAGGTCTTACTGCCTACTTTAGACGACTAATGTCTGCAGTTATATACTAGTTTCCACAACTATAAGCCCTAATCCACCCAGTTAACCCTTTGAAACCAACTGTCCTATACACAGGACACCGGTGTACTTCTCCATCTTTTACACTTATCTCTCACTTCATGGAAAATTTTGAACCAAAAAAGTCCATTTTCCCGCGCGTGGCTGAAGAAGAGGTTTATAGTAGAAAACGGTTTCCCCCTTTCACACTTTTTATGCGCTACTCATTTGGATGCTTTGCAATATTTCTCTTATTTCAGTGCAGTTCATGAGCAAAGTACACTCCATAGAAATTCACGTATTTTGGATTTTTTCTCTGCACAACTGTACAAGAATGGAATACTTTTTAGGTAAGCAGATTCATAAGGTTGCTTCTTGCTGAAACGTGGCTAATTTGAAGAACAAATGTTTAAGTAAGCGACACGCAAAAAATTACGATACACTTAGCTGACACAAATTGTACTCATCATCAATCAAAACCTACCGTCCTCTTTAGTTGCGACTGTTATATTCCCACAACCTTTACCAACATCATTCACTGAGCAAATTTGAAAGGTATAGTTAGTAAATGGCCTTAAATTTGTAATGTTTGCCTCAGGTTCAGTGACAACGCACGATACATTGGCTCTATTGCATGTAGAAGGAGACCATTTTTCTTCCATCGTCTGCTGTTGTACTGTGAAGTTTCTGACAGGACTGTTGCCATCAAAAGAGTCATTGTTCCACTTGACGAAGATCCATTTTGAAGATACCCGTAGTGAAAGTGTAGAACTGGGAGGATCTGGTGGCGCTGAAAGGTTCAAAGTTAAACAAATCTCAAAACTAGAAATTGTGTGAGTTTTACAACATTTATGATAAAGTTACGAGTTTTTATGTCATATAAATTTTGTCTTACACAGCGGCGACCGACGCAGATATATGTTGTATCCTTACATACAGTATAGGTATTACAATACATGGATGTGTTGACATTGTTACTAAACTCTTAAAAACTTCAAACGCATCATCACGATTCGAGTATAATGATCTACTAAGATTAGTTGCAATCGATAAACCGGGCGGAAAACGCAATCTTGTAATAATAATTTAAGCTGCTTTATTATCGATGTCTTTATTGTGTTTCGTTCTCGTGAACATATTCTCCCGTTTCTTAATTATCTTAACTCAGAACACCCCAACATTCGTTTTACCCATGTAGTTGGAGTCGATAGTACCTTATCGATAAATTCACAATTAACCTTTGATTAAATGTGAATTTATCGTTTCATATTACCCTGAGGATGATTCTGAAATAGTACCTTATCATTTCTTGACATTAAAATTAACTTCTCTAATGGTGACTTTTCGACATCCGTTTACCGTAAACCAACTTTCACTGGTTTTCACTCGAGAGCTTTATTCCAATTATTTATAAGAAGGGTTTAATTTACACTCTTCTCTTTCGAATTTTTAATATATGTTCCTCTAACACAATTTTTTACCAGAAGCTTCAATAATTTAAATTCATTGTGATTCAAAATGGTTATCCAGAAAAATATTTTTGACAGTTACGTTCGTATATTTTTGGACAACGTTTTTCACCCGCCTCTAAAAACACTTTCAGAACCAAACGTATCATTACTTTTAACCTTCCGTATATCGGTTTGGATTCAATCCAAATTCGTAAACAAGACATCAAACCATCTTCTTCCGTTTACCCACATATTCAAATTCGTTTTCTTTTTTAACCTGTACGACGCATTTCTTCTTTCTTTCGCTTTAAAGATCGTATTCCTTTACGTTTAAGATCTCGCGTCGCCACTTACATACGTGGATTTCTGAACACATAGGGATCTCGGCTTACACCGGCAAATTACTTTCTGTCACCTCTTTATCTAGCGTCCTAGGTCATCATAAAAACACCGGCCTTCCTATTTCTTCCAACGATTTTTCTGTTTTATCTTCTTGCTCTTCTAATTTTGAGCTTTTACTTAAGGAAAGCCTACTCATTGGTGAATTAAATCCGTCTCTAAACTCTAACATAAGATCTACTCCTTTAACTTTATTTAATTGATCGCTGATTTCCTGTGATTCTCGTGTTAATGCGCAAGTGGACACTTTCTCAGGTTCTCTCCTTTTCTTCCCCACGCCTTTCTTATTGTCAGTCCTATTTTTGTAAATAACTATCATACGTATGTCGAGAATCATTGCAATATATCATATTCTGATGATGTTGCGTATTGCGATGAAACGATAGTTCAATATTTTTTTCACCATGCTGTTTTCCATGTGTCCCCTAACATGGCCTTATTTAAAATCATTGTCTGGGCTTTGATCCAATAAGATGTATTGATCCCAATTTACAAAAAAAAGAAAATGAAGTAACATGCAGACTAAAAACAGATGGACTTTATAATTTCGAAGGAGTATGCTTTATATACGTGGGACCTAATTCCAATTTTGTGAAGGCGTTTGTGAAGCTAATATCCACTAATTTAAGTTACAGTTTGGTTTAGCTAATTTAAGTTACCGCATCACTGAGATATAGCTTAATTCTTATCTGCTAATCAATAATCCTATCACAAAATGTTCTTGACTGATAAGCTTTTTATAGAAATCCAAGTAAATTCCCTTTGGCATAACTACGATTTTTTTTTATTTTTTTGATGGTGTGGTCGGGGAAGAAGGGAAACCTGGACACAGGGAGAAAGCACAGTTTTTGAGCCAGATTACACAGTACCCTTCTGTTGCTTAAGGATATCTGATCATGTTTACCCATTATTCTATCATGTGTGACCTTGCTGGCATGAAAACTCTTACAGGAATTCTTATAGGATATTGCATTTCACACTGGAATAGGAATTCCAGTAGGAAATTATCTATCTTATAGGAATTCTCACAGGATCCTGTAGGAATCTGGGCCAAATTCTAATAGGAATTCCTATGGGGCTCCTATTAAATTTTTTTCATAATATGCTACAATAACATACAAAAATGTACTGATTGCTACATAAAACTGCTCAACATTGATCTGTAACAACACCAACTCCCATAAGCATAACATCTGTGTATATGTAAGTCATTCTGGTCATTCATTGCAACAGGTAATGGTTAGCAATGAAAATTGAATAACAGCAATCATTTATTCAGCTGCCATAGCTATGACTTTTTAATGGAGGATGTATTAGTGTTGAAATTTTCTGACTAATGAGCATGACCAAACATACAGTGTAGGAGTTGCCATTAATAGACTTCATTAAATTTGTAGGGAGGTACATGTAGCTGAAAAAGTATATACCTACTCCATTAAGTGCTTGACTTTATACATGCAGTTCTTGTGGGAATTGATTGGATTTAGGTTGAGTATTAGTGTTAGATTTCCTATCTTAAGCCAGGTGAATCATGACTGTCACATTTAACCAGGAGAGAAATGATAGAAAACCATACAAATGCACCAAACAGTATGCTAATTTAGCTATAATTAATTTACAACAAGCTTGTTGAACCAGTTCATTCTGTTCCAGTTTGGGTGGTTTTCTAAACTACTCTAATTTTCTGACATTTTTGAGAATTCTGAGCAACCCTCCTTTAACTATACCACAGCATTTAGTATTGAATTAACTATAACAGAACATACTATGTAGTTACATTTTGTCCAACTTGAAAAAGTTGATTTGATGGGTTCTGTTAATTATGTAAAATAATATAGTGGCATCAAAAAGTTTAAATGTACAGTACAGTGTTTGTTTATACTTACAAAGCACAATTAGTTCTTCTGAAAGAGAATTATTCCCAGCTGTGTTGTTAGCAAGACAAGTGTAATTTCCTGAATCTCCAGGAGCCAAATTTGTAACTTGTAGAAGACTGCCATTGCTTTGCAGTTGATACTTTGAAGTGGCACTCAAAAGTTTGCCATCTTTTTTCCAAGAAATGCTAGGTCTTGGGTTACCAGTGACAGTGCAGGTAAATGTAGCATTTTCTTTAAACCTTACTCTTCTTTCAGGCTTCACATTAATTCCAATAATGCTTGCACTAACTAAAAAAAGAATAGGGAGAATTAATATGTATGCTTGCACAGCACATCATTATGAGTGAATATTAAAGTGATATATAATAATAATGCTAATAATAATTATTATTATTATAACAATGACAATAACAATAACACCAATAATAATAATAATAGTAATAATAATAATAATAATAACAGTATTAATAATAATAATAAGAAGAAGAAGAAGAAGAAGAAGAAAAAGAAGAAGAAGAAGAAAAAGAAGAAGAAGAAGAAAAAGAAGAAGAAGAAGAAGAAGAAGAAGAAGAAGAAGAAGAAGAACAATAACAAGAAGAATGATATTTAACCAGGGAACCTAACTCCCTTGAAGTAATTTTCAAGAGAGCCCTGAAACAATTTGCAGTATGTAGGTCCCTGAAGCAATTTTCACTATGTAGGTCCATGAAGCAATTTTCAGTAGGGTCCTAAAGCAATTTTCAGTAGGGTCCTGAAGCAATTTTCGGTAGGGTCCTGAAGCAATTTTCAGTAGGGCCCTAAAGCAATCTTCAGTAAGGCCCTAAAGCAATTTTCAGTAAGGCCCTAAAGTAATTTTCAATAGGGCCCTTTAATATATTTAAATGCAATAAAATCCAAAAGTTAAAAAAGCTAACAAATCAAGAAGAACATAAAATGACAAGATAAAACTATATACAACAATATGGGAAAAAGTAACTTAACCAGTATAAAAAGCTATTGAGATAAGTTTTAAAATGAAGCAGCAGCTCATTTTCTCTAATACATATGTCCAATCTGTTTCATAAACAAAACATTGTATACCTAATTTAACAGAGGAGAAATAAGCATATTTAGGTTTATAAACTCTGAGGTCAAGTGGTTTCCATAGCAACTGTATGATGAACACTGAGGAGAGTAGTCTATTACATGTTTTTTTTCCTCAGATGCACCTCAATTTTCAAATATATTCAATCTATATTGAGAGAGGGATTCAATAATCTATTTGCATACATTTTATAAAAACTTGAATATCAATGAAATGTAATGAGATTTTGGTAAAACAAGAACCTGATGTTTTTACTTTACAAAAATATATCAATATTTGCTCAAATACAAAAGATAGCAGAGTATAAACTAGTACACAGTACCAGATTGAAATAGGAATTTTTACTAAAGCCTGAGAGCTTCAATTATTCTATTACATTTTTAATTATCTCTATGGCAACCTCTGATACATGTACATTGGATGGAGTACAGCAAGTGTTCATTTTGTTCAATACTAATATAGTTCAAAATTTGTTGGAATCAAATGGGCCATTCCAGAAAAGATCCAGAACACCTCCACAAAAGATACTTGTGCTGTTCCGAGAGAAGTATGCAGTAAAAATGGCCTTAAATTTACTTCAATTGTCTTAAAATGTCAGAAAGAGTGGGAAGATTCATGTTTTATTTCCACCATGAAAGAGGGGTAGATGTTTCCTGGAATGACCCAATGTTAAATTACAGGTATGATGATCAATAAATCATACAGTTACTTGAACCAGGTACCAGTATAGCTAGGTGTATGTTGAAACATTTCAGCCCTCAAAATTAGCTTTATCATAACATGATCAACCAGTTTTTCAATGTGACATGTTCACAACAACTTTGGGAGACAGTAAATATATGTGAGTAAAATATTAGAAAATTAGTATAAAAACACAATGATTATTATGAAATATAATAAATTCAGATAAACACACATGCATTATAATAATAATAATAATAATAACAACAATAACAATAATAATATATAATAATAATAATAATAATAATAATTATAATAGTAATAATAGTAATAATAATAACAATAATAACAATAATAGTAATAATAATAGTAATAATAATATATAATATATATAATAATATATAATAATATAATATAATATAATAATAATATATATAAAAATATAATATAATATATATATACTGTAATATATATATAATAATATATAATAATAATAATAGCTGCTTAGCACAGAACAATTATAAAAAGGATAAACATGATAAACTTGCTGCAGTCATTCACTGGGAAAAAATATGATTTCCCATGCGCAAAGAAGAGCTATGAACACGTCGTGGGAAAAGAACACAGGGTTTTGGAGAACTCAAAGGCAAAAATCTTGTGGGATTTCAACATTCAAACCTACCAGAAATTAGAACATAATAAACCTGATATCGTTGTGGTGGACAAAGAAACTAAGAAATGTTTTATTGTAAATGTTGTCTGCCCATTTGATACCCGAGGGGTACTGAAACAACAGGAGAAGATGGACGTGTACACAGAACTAAGATATGAAATCCTTAAATGCTGGAAGAATAAAGTAAAGAATGTAGAAATCTTACCAATTGTCATAGGGACCTTGGGAATAATGACGGGAAGCGTAAAAAGAAATATAAGGAAATTGGGATGTTTTATTGGAACGGATGTTATTCAGAAAGCCACTCTTTTGGGGTCAGCTCGCATTATAAGAAAGGTGCTAGATATTGACTAAAGTGTTGGACAGACATTTTGCTATTAATGGTTACAGGTTGTAACTGAATAGCGAACTGTACCGGTAAAAACCGTGAGATGAACACATAATAATAATAATAATGGTGACCGTTTAGGCAGCACCAATGACGAACCTTCACCTTAGGTCACTATCGGAGTCTTGGTAGCTCAATGGTTAGAGCTTCTCACCGGCCATCAGAAAGTTGCGGGTTCGATTCCCATCTAGGGCTCAGAAATCGCCTTTCTGAGATCATGAGCTTGACGGGCGTTCGTTGGTGGTCTAATGTAGATATTATAAATATAGATATAGATGTATATAGATATAAACATACATGTAAAAATAAATCATCATAAAGTTATATGACTTATTAACAAATTCGTTTTACGGACCAGTCCTTTCTAAAGAACTTTTAAAAGTAATACGTCGCGTGCTCAGTCAAAAAACTATCCTGGAATCATGAAATTCTAACAGGAATTAAGACCATCACAACAATATACTCCAAGCTAGTCATTCACACGCCCTGTCCCACGTTAAAAACACCACATATGAGATTCTATTCCAGGTCAGTCAAACCGGACTGCTCTACGACCGAACGTTAGACTCGATGACAATCGAAGAAAGCTAAATCCGACGTAGGCTTAAAATGGCCATACAACTACTTAAGTATGTACCTGAACTAGAGTCCCTATGATAAATTGCCAACGAATCCCTGAAAGTGAGAAAAACTGCGCAAATTCTCCTGCACTGAAGTGATCCGAATAGAGCCAAATCAGCCAGTCGGTTTTCTGAATACAAAAGATCTAATATCGTCCATAAAACCCTTCGACGAAATTACCAGTCTACAATGAGTCGAATGCAGTCAGAAGGGTTCTTAATCACCAAACTTCGTGTTCAGTGTGTACACATGCAACTACGTCAGGTAAAAACCCGATACGCCACGCAAATCTTGTCCAGCCGGTTTTTGCTGTGGTATCACGCTAATACAAAATCCAGAAAGACGAACACTTTCCCAGATTGGAATAAAACGCCGGGCTGTACGCACACTGAATTTTTTCGAGGTATCTTGCAACCGATCCAGAGTTTGTCTCGGAGGAATGTCGAAGGAAAGAGCAATATCAGTCGACTCGAAGCGGTCATGGTTTATACTGGTCTTCATTTTCTTTACCTTTTTTGGAGTTGGCGGTTTACAGATGTCATTCGGAACAATCTTGGCCGCTTTGGTTCAAGAATTCAACGAGTCGAAAAGCAAGACAGGTAAATTGATTTAAGAAACTATTAAGTTTTGGTAATAACGGCGTAAAAGTTGATTCTAAAGATAATTGTTTCTTTCTCCGACCTAAATCGCAGAACAAAAAGTAATCGCAGCCGGCAGGTTTGATTTGGTGTACAAACATTCGCCTGATATATACCAGAGTATCATATGACCTATACTCAATTCTGAGCCATTTATGTCAGCTATTAGCAGCTCCAATTTCTTTTAAACAAAGACAGTTTCATGGCAACGCTTTTATTTAAGCATGAAGTGACTTTTGCAAACGGAGGTTTTAAACTTTCACATGATTATGTACAGATAAAAAGCTTTTTATGCTTCTAACAGAAATAAAACCCTTAACACGATGATGGCCGGTAAGGTGATCCAGACGTTCAGTTTTAACGACTGGAATTTTAGGGCAAAGTTGACTTTTCTAAACAACCTGTAATCTTGTGACGATAGTCGAGGCACTCACTAATGTGCTACGTATGCTTCATGGTGAACAAAAAGCCAGATAAATGTACAATTCGCAACTTTCTCGTGACCTGAGACCGTCTCAGTGTCCTACAGGGAGTAAATTGGTGTGTAAAGGCGACCGGTTTGTTCAAACCGCAACTTTTTGATCACCGGTGACTCAAAGCCTCTAATCATCGAGCAATTTGTACTCAGATAATGAGCGAAGGTTATAGATTCTGTTGTATGGAAAAAGATAAAGAAAATTACTCCCAACGTTGTGAACATTGTAAATAATTAAATAAATGCACAAACATTAATAGAATCTCTTTGACAAGTTCAGTCACCTTCATTTAACATCTTTTTCTCGTTTTGAGAACTTAATGTTAATACTCAATTGCACTAGAGGGCTTCTTTCATCGACTTTTAGTTCTTATCCCAAATTATTACTCTTTGAAGTGCCTTTCATAGGACATAACAAGACAGAACATGACAGCGTTTGCAAAACGAGCACGGGGTTGACGTATGCCCGCTAGATAATTTTTGAAAACGAAACGCCCGTAAGTGCATTTCCCAGTGTTTTGAGCCTTTAAAGTTCAAAGGATTAATAGATGAACCCTATTTCTGAACTGATACTAACTTATACAAAAGCATAGCTCATTTCAATGATCCAAGAGGCATACGTTACTTATTGGAACAGTACACGATCCCTGATATTTCCAATAAAAATTTAACGGGAGTTGCAAAAATTCAGTCGGCTGATAGTCAGTTCATTAGTATGTCCTACACTGACTCAGCAAAACCAATGAGCATTGAAAAAGTATAACACTTGCAATGTCAATTACAAAACAAACTACCGGCTGCCTCTGTATCTTGTTGAAACCAGCGAATGTTTCACCCGTCAGTCATCATACATTTTATACACTTGTTTTTACATTTTTGTGCCTGGCCCCCTCTGCTAGAGTCAACTGGCAATGACTTACCTACGATTACCTAATCTTCTATTAATTCGTTAGACACTCTAATTGAAATACAAGGGCCCACGGGCTCACTAAATGTAGAATCTTCACCCAAGCGGGAGCTGAAATCTCAGCAATGTTAGCTAGGTTACAAGTTCTTCCAGGTAAACCCCCCAAAAAGGCGGGGGACGCTTTCAGATAGTAGAAACTGGTTTCCAGTTAGACATCATGATCCGCGTTGCTGATTCGAGCACGAACTAATGGTAGATCATCGCTATATTTGCCAGCTCCCTAACCATTTTGGAACCATTTTTTATTAAATAACCCAAAATAACAGAGCAAATAACCAGGTATTAATTAAATTGTTACAATGCTATAACGTAATTCAAAGGAATCAAACAATGCATTGGTCAAGTGAAGGGCTTTCACTCAAAACTTTCTCCTCACCATCACCTTCTCTTCGACACGTTGTGCGACTTTATACCTCTTCCAACCTTCTAGTTTCATTTTCCCTTTGCTGAGGGTCGACACCGCTCTTCTACATTCCAAAAATTCCCTAGTACATGAACGTCAGTTAAAGCTCCAAACCTTACCCCAAGCCTAAACATAAAGTCGCCTTTATTCTGAAAAAGATCAAGATGCGTCAAAAATCATAAAAAAAAAACGAGGATCATGTTCACTGAATGCTGAACACAAATTTTGGTTCATGTGGGAGCTTGGTATACATTAGACGACCAGCGAGGATCATATTTCTCAGTTTAATGACGTGAACATTTCATGTGAACACTTCGTGTACGAAACAATATCTGATCGTGACACTCAGCGGACATAAACGAGCTGCTGACAGAAAGAAACTGTGATAATTGAAGTCAGGCTTGCAAAAGATCTTCATGGGATTACCATTCGCGTGTATGTTCGATAAATATTCAGCAAATTAAAAAAATGTTCTGGTTGTGTCAAAGATGTCGTAATATTGAATGCTGAACACAAATTTTTGGTTCATGTGGTTATCATCATAATGTGGATTTATTATCATTAATGTGGATTTTTATCATTTTACTTTGGCTAACGTTGGACGATTTTACTCGTCAAAGGGAGAGATGTGGCAGTGAAGGAGTTAATCTTTTAACCCCCAGCCGCGTTTATAACCGCGATATAATCCTTCACCGGGTGGATTTTTTGGATGCCCTTCCCTTGACAAGCAAAATCTGGCGTTTGACATGCCAAACGTTTCAAAGCAATTTGCGCAAACGGTCTCGCAAATTTACCAGTGTGTCATCATCATATTTAACGTGGCATCGTGCGTTAACTCTTTCCTGTCCGAGGACTTTCCCCTTGACGAGTAAAATCGTCTGGCGTTAGCCACAGTGAAATACTACAGTCTCCACAGGTCACTGAGGACCTATATGGACAGGAAGGAGTTAACGATAATTTAGTAGAGCTGCCATCCAGGGGCTCTTGTTTTACTGATTCTGTTGCATTAATCAATCTGATCTGGTCATACTGTTCTCAAAACATCGCAAATCTAAGTTCGTTTGTATAGTTCTTATGGAAACACTTTTGTATACTTGTGAATACGACGGCGAAGTCCAAGTCAACACGGAAGATGAATATTTTGAAAACGTTCTGTTAGATCAATCAAAAGAAAGCAAATTCCGAAAAACAAGGTCATCTTTCAACTTAAGGTTTAAGTTAAGAAAAGATGAAAACAGTGAATTAGTGATATTTTAATTTTATTACAAAACCTTCATCAGACTAAGTGGTTTTGTAATAAAATCGAAATATCACCAATTCACTGTTTTTATCTTAACTTACATCTTAAGTTGAAAGATGACTTTGTTTTTCGGAATTTGCTTTCTTTTATATTTTCTGAAGTTGTCGGCTGGTCATGATTTTTAGACCAATGAAGATAAGTAAAAATTGTAAAGAACCTTTCAAAAATCAAAGGCGACTTTTTTAAGAGCATCTAAATTACAAAAAAAAAAGCGACCACCTTACCCAGTAAGTAGGGTGGATAGCTGCCAGTTGAAAACTGAAAAATGTTTACCTTTTGGAAAGCTTTCCGCGTAAACAGAATGAGATTAAGCCCTGGGGACGAGATTTGGGAGTCTAAATCTAACGAGTGCGGGTAATCTCCAGGAAAATACTGTAATATTCGGATTTCAATTGGATCGCGACAATGTTTATTTGACAAAAGCCACTACTTCTGATTGTTAAAATCCTCACTTAGGACTTTTCCGGTATTTACTTGCTCCTTTGTACCCTTCACAATGTCACAGATTAACAAATTAACTCTTTGTACTTAATGCTGAACAGAAAGTTTGTTCATGGGGAGCTTGGTAAATATCAGACGACGAGAGAACGTTCGTCAAGCTCCTTCCTACAGAAAAACGATTTCTGAGCCCTAGACGGGAATAGAACCCGCAATCTTCTGATGGCCGGTGAGAAGGTTTCTCAAATTAACTCTTTGGTAAAGGAATCGGCACCAAGGGACGACACAGACTGTAGCATTCTACTCTGGCTAACGCCTCACGATTTTACTCGTAAAATGGAAAACCCACCGTCACCAAAGAGTTAAGGAAAATTTGAAACCGATCTCCTTAAATACAAAAAGAAAAAAAATCTTAATATCTCAAAAAAAAAAAAAAAGAATGAGATCTGTAAGAGCTATAAACGCCATTATCACTTCAAGAACTCTATCACATGAAACTAATTAGAATTATAAATGGCAACATTCTTCCCTGGTTGTTTTCATTCATAGGCCTAGCCAGAAATGGAATTGTTCTAATAATTCTCTTCATATTACAGCCTGGATTGGTTCACTGGTGACGTTCTTCATGTTTGCTCTATCGCCTCTATCGATATTTCTCTACAGAAGACACGGCATGACGGTAACACAGTTTATCAGTGGCATATTTTTGACCGTCGGGGTCTTCACTACATCTCTCGTTGGATCCATGGACTACATTTTCTTAACTTATGGAGTACTTGTGGGCATTGGAGGAGCTCTCGTCATCGCTCCAGCTTTTGCAACAATCCCACTCCTCTTTGACAAATACCTGTCCATAGCAACCAGCATCGGATCTTCAGGGATGACTCTGGGTCAGGTTTTCTGGTCGTTTGTTCTGCCCTCGTTTCTTCAGGAGCTAGGCTGGCAGAAGACTTTGTGGATCATTGCTAGCATTGGACCGCCAATCAGTATGAGCGGACTGGCGTTTTCTGGGCTACCAGCGAAACAAGACTGTAGTGCCGAAAACATGGAAGAGAAAGTTACCGAAAAGGCGCAGCCTTGGTGGAAAATCATCAAGAAAAAGGCGTTCGTTTTATGGCTCGCAGTTGTACTATTTTTCGGTTTCGTTGAATACGTTCCACTATTCTTAGTGGTAAGTGCAGGAAAACCCACCGTATTAATATTGCAACAGCGGTCAATTAATCAATCGAAGCATAAATCAATTGATCAGCTATCGAAATTGCGCAAGCTCTTCAAGCTTATATTTTCATCGACCACATGTTATCATTTTGTCACTACCTGATTATCGATAGTTCAAAAGTTTTCAATTTTCCTAAGGTCCGTTTACACTTGCGATTTTGTGCCTCGCGATTCCTAGCTTATGCAATAACCCCACAAAAGTCCAGGGAACCAGTCACCTGTTTAACATTGCTCCAGTTCTTCCTCTTCGCTTGTAGATAACCGAAAGGGCTGGGAAGCTGCCGAAACTTGAACGTAGAAAAACCGACGTTTCGGGGGAAAGCCTTTTGTCGGAGTGAAAAGTGAAATGTAAAAAAAAGTAGTTGGCGTTTTTATAGTGAGAGAAAATCGTATGACAAAAAGATGACCAACAGGATTGAAAAAACGATAAAAAACTAATTAATGAGAAGTAAATGATGGTTAGTCATTTGCTATGTTAAAACATCGATCAATTAACCAAAAAGAGCGGACCCAGTAGAGGTCCCAAGGGAATGGTAATACGCAAGAAGGTAACACGCAAAGGATCAAAAAACGAAAACCCATGGGAATAAGGGATACTGTCCCAAAACCCAAAGAAAACACAACAAAATATAAACCCAAGGAAAAAAGAGATTCGCCGTCCTGAGGTTAACCCATACATCAAGATGACAATCGCAAGGCGTAAAATCGCACGTGTAAACGGGCTATAAGGAGAAAGTTTAAATAATTCGGGGGAAACTTCCAACCCATCACTCACTTAAAATCCTGCAATTTCTCCAACTAATTTATATTTACTATCTGCAATTCCAGGCTGTATGTGCTCATGATTCCGGTGTACCTGCCGACGATACAAAATGGCTTAACACAAACTGTGGCGTAGGGAATCTTTTTGGAAAGCTCATTGGTGGCGTACTTGCCGAACCTTTGTTAAAGCGCGACCAGTCCAAGTATCTTTGCTTGGCCAACCTGTTCATTTACAGTGTTTCCTCGTTCTTGGTTTCGTTGAATACCTCTTTCCAGTGGCTTGCCGTCTACATGGCCGTCGTCGGATTCTTGCATGGAATATTCATTAATTCGACCTACATTGTAACTCTTGAGATTATTGGAATAGCAGCTTACCCTACAGCATGCGGCCTCGTCCTATTTCTGGGCTCGTTTTCATGGACCGCTGGACCACCGCTTGCAGGTTCGTTCTCATCGTGTCACATTTGTTTCCGAATAGCATTTTCCTGAGCCGTTTACTCAGACTTTCATGCAATCATTAATACTTCACAAACTATATATTAGAACCTAAACTATCCTCTCCTCTTCTCTGATAGGACTACTATACGAAAGCCTTCCTCACGTCCGTTACCTGCTTCTGGCACTTTCAGTCACTGCCTTCATAGCCACTATCTTCATGGCCATCATTCCCTGTGTAACTCCACGGAGGATATACACCCTGCAAGAGGGTTTCTATGACTACAGGAGACTCTACTGCCCATACCTGGTTATTTCACCAAGACCTCGCCGCCGGCCTACAGCCTTTACGATTCAAAATCATTATCCCGCATGCGAATTGCAATCAGAACCCCGACAGCCACGATTAACTAGTTCATCCGACCACAAACCAGCTCAAATTGTTTCGCAAAACCATTTCGCTGGAGCTGAAAAATCGCACGTTGTAGATTTACGCCTGGCGGTATGAGGTTACAGGACTAAAGATGTTATGATTTGGTATGAAGTAGCTGTACGTGAAAGAAATTCGACATCTAGAACAACTGAAGGAATGATGCACCGCAACTGACAAAGGGGAAGGAGTTAACTCCAGTCCCCTTGGGGTAACTACCAAATGAGATGCTACAGTCTATAAGTTGAACATATTAAATGACTCGGGATAGGGACTGAACCATAATTGAGTGTATTACCTACTTTCTTATTTATACCAAACATTTGTCATGTTCTTTCGATTCATATGCCGACAGGTATGCAACGTCTCGAGATTAATGTATCACAAAGTGTTCTTCATGTAAGTAACACCGAATAATTTAAATTAAGCATTATCTATTTCCATGCAACTCAATGGACAAAGAGCCTCACTGGTCATCATCAGGTTTTGAGTTGTACAAATATATATAACATTGGCCTACCATCCGAGTTCATTAAACTAAATGACAAGCCAGTCTTGAAGGTCATTAAAATTACCTTCCTATTCCACTTAAGTCCATCCAGCTAAAGCGAGGAAGTGTCTGTCTGATCAGCAGATGGTTACAAGCTACATGCATACGTAACCTTCGTTCATCTTCTTTGTCCGTGTAGCTCAATGGTTTCGAGCATCCCACAAGTAATTGGTGGTTTACTGAATGTATGCACAGGTATTCGCTACTCATCGAGTAATAACCTGAGTCGATCCACTTCCACGGGCCCGAGAGCCCGGTCGTTCATCAGGTTACTCCTTAACAAATAAGTAACCGTGCCTACCACCTCATTCAGTCAAGCTCAATGGATTGGTTGAAGCATCTTGTCAGTCATCAGAAGGCTACAGAACGTATCTCAGTTGAACCTTCGTCTACCTCCGTAGTCCATTAACTAACGTAAACTGCTTCAAAGTACTGTTACAACTTCTTCTAGGGTCAGAACTCACACAAGTACAAAATTATAACTGTTGCTACAGATCTGGAATGATAAAACCTTGATATGCATACAAGGTGGTGATTTAACGAAAACTCTGAAGTTTCAAAATCTAAATTTTCTTGGAGAAATGGATAAAATTTATAGGTGGTGACATCGCCGGAATGAATTTCTTTGTATATGAGATAACACCTTTTATACGTGGATGTCACCATAACCCGTTACAAAAGCGATTTTCTAGTGTGTTTGATAAAAAATCTTGGCAAGAAAGATCCATGCTTACCAAAGTAAAAAAACGTTTTGTTTCGGTTGCCATGTTGGATGACACGAATTTCTCCTCCAAGCCAGTTTTCCTCTCAGATAAGCCGGTGTTGAAATTTAGACCGTTCAACCGGGCTCACATAAACAGACCGTTACACTTTTTTGTCCCGATAGTTATTCTACTTATTTAGTCCAACCTCAAACGATCATACTGGTCATCAGGAAGCCAATGAACTGGATCAGTTGAATATCGTGTTTGGCCATCTAAGGCAATTGGCATAAGGCTGTGTAACCGATAACAATTTTCCAGTCTCAAAACTAGAAGCAACACAATGATTTACCACATGGTCTATCTTCAAGTTCCCAGACTGCATAGGGCCGTGCCTAGTGGAGAGGCCGTCGCCCCACTAATAATTTTGATGGGCTCGTTTGTACAGCGGTCACACGCTTCAGTGCACATGTTTGAAGTTGACGTTGTCAAACACGTTGCTTTTGCTTTGATTCAATACATTGCTAACACTAATTGGCTTCTAGCATTTTTACACTAATTTTAGAGAAAGCCACAATGCCCAACAACTCTGGCCATATGAGTCCTTCGGTTCTCCCGCTCAGTTGCCGCTCTCCTTTAAAAAAATTACCTTGCTACGACCCTTTTGAAAACTCTCATTCCGAAAACCGGTTAACAAAAAGGATATAAAACCATATCACTTTACCTTCGTTCACAGCATTCCATCAAATTAGTCCATTCTAACCAAAGACGATCTCAGACGAACATACATAACACATGATCTTGGTGTAACGCTGTCTCACGGCAGTATACGATCAAGGGAGGTGTAACGCCTCTGGACTGTATCCAACTCATTTCCTCCCCCTGCAAAAACAAACATGCGCTTTTCATTAACCATCTCGCAATAAACTGGTCAGTACAATTGACGTCAGTCAGGATTATCGAGACTTGCTAGATAACGTTCAAGTAACAGTCAAGAAAGATCGAGCGACTACTTTTCCGTTGAGACGACCAGGGAACCTTCGTCAAGCTCGTTACCTCAGTAAAACGATTTCTGAGCCCTAAACGGGAATCGAACCCGTAACCTTCTGATGACCGGTGAGATGCTCTAACCATTGAGCTACGGATCAAGACTCAGATGGTGAGCTAAGGAGCAGGTTCGTCATAGGTGTTTCCTAATTGAGCGGAAGTCACGATATGATAATAATAATGGCTCCCGTTTAGGCAGACATCACGATACGATAATAATGGCTCCCGTTTACGACATCTTTGTGTCAAAGATGTCGCAATATTGAACACATGAACAAAATTAGCGTTCAGCATTGTTAAAATATAAGGACTAGGTTAAGTTTTAATTTAGTATTCATCACGCAGACGGCTCAAAATGAGATTAATAAAAAATTTTAGTAAAATTGTATTAATGAAGGAATGTCAAGTATAGTCTTCCGGATACTCGATCATAAAAGAAATTGTGCAAATAACCAGACTAGATTGAAAGGGAATGTTAGCTAGAGTGATCTATGTAGTCTGGAGAAAATGAAGTTGAGAAACGAACGTTTCGTCTCTAGTGTTTACAGCCAGTGCGTGCACATGGACGAAAACAAGGATTCTGCGACAAGCATTCTGTACTTTTCACTTATTAAATACACTCTTCAGGTAGCAGTTATATTATATAATCGACGAGAAGAGGTACTTTGTTTGTTAGTACCTTTATTTACATGTGATAACCAGGTTTTCAGTTACGATTAAACTCATGGGTCCAGTATTACCACAGAGTGTCACGTAACAAGAAACCAAAAACCGTACAACAGAGGGTTTGGCAAAAGAGCGCCGTCAAACAGCGCAACCATTAACAATTGTCCACATGTTGTCTGTCTTCGTTAAAACAAAAAGCATGATTGATTTTAAAACTGTGTTCAATAAAGCTTAACCAAAGAAGGTATTACGTATACGTACATCGACACATGGTTATTGAAGGAATTAATCACCTGATCTTGTTGTAATACAGTCTGGTGTTGACGACTGTAGCCCACATCATTTGTCTGTGAATAAACTTGGCGTTTTGACAGTGAAAGCCTTCTCAACTTACAGCCAAAGAAGACCATCAAACGGTCGTAGAGACCATATTAATGACAGTACTTCATCCTGAGAGGTGTAACGCTTGGAGACTGTGACCAACCGGCATATATTCCCTTCTGCAACACAGAAAAACAATCGCTTTTCGTTAAACCATCCATATGTAAATCGGTCAATAAAATCGAGTCTCGTCTGCAGCTAACTTTACCGTAACAGTCAGTAACGATTGAACCACTAATTTTCTGCAATAACACTCGGCACATAGCAGAGATCGTATGTTGGTCTTAAGCTGGGTCCACATAGTGCGATTAGTCGGGCTGGTTTCTGGCTTCGGTACATGTTAAGTTGAAAAGCAGTCAACAGAACGCTCCTTGAGCTCAAATTAGCCTGCTTTCAGTAAGTCACCATTCACCTGAACCAGAAATCGGCCCGATTAATCGTAGTGTGCAAACGTACCCTTAGCCGTCTAGAAACCTCTCGTTGTCTGAAATCGAAAGTTATTTAATTTCCTTGTTATTAGTTTTATTTATACTAGATAACCCTGTTAACGACTAAACAGTTTTCCTGAGAAGTCAATCAACGCCATCCCTCAAGGGCTAGTACACAGACTACAAAAGAAAACCTGTGTTTCGGGAAAAACTTGCCGCTCATGATACCCCACTACCCTAACAGTCACTCTGCTCTGGACTACACTCTTCTCATCTGTGACCAAGGTAAAATTAACTCTTTCACTTGCAGATTTTTTAAAAGAAATTATTCCATCTATTCAAATTTCAATAGGAAACCTGTTAATGCATCCAATTTAGAAACATTATCTCCTTGGTGACAGTGGGTTTTCCCTTTGACGAGTAAAATCGTCTGGCATTAGCCAGAGCAAAAATACTGAAGTCTGCATCAGTCACTGGTGACTGAATCTGGAAGGTGAGAAAGGTACATCAGCCCTTAATTATATTGGGAATCTGGAACTGAAAAAAAAACGTAATAATGTCCAACTCCCTTCATCTCGAGCAATCTCTAGATTAGCTTGTATGGCAGGCTATTTTCAGGTTTCCCATATAAATGGTACTTGACGGATGTGTGTGTGTGGGGGGCGCAGATATATGTACACATATGTACACATACGTCTCCGATTTCATCGGTTTAAGAGAAATTTATTCGCGAACGTTTCAGGGATTCTGTGCTTTTACCAAGCTTAAGTTAGCGTTGATAAACGGCCTGGATCACCGAAACGCTGGTGGTCTTTTTAAATTAAAGACGTTGATGTTTTATATGAATCCTTACTCCGTGGTCGGAGGAAGCTTTGTAATAAAAATATACGATCATAAAGTTAAAAATATAAACTTCGAACAGTGACTTCGCTTTCGCGACCAGCTCTATCTGAAGAACAACATATAATATAAATATTGTATGTATATAAATATGCATATAGTATAAATGCTGAACTTTATTGTGGTTCATTTAGGAGATTGGGTGCAAACGTTCGTCAAGTTTCACGCATGTTTGTCGACAAGCAAAAGTTCGTCAAGTTTGACGAACGTTCGCTGGTCGTCTGATCTAATTGTACGTTGCGTCCTGCGTCAAAAACTACGCTACAATCACGAAATCCCACGAGGAATGAAAACTATTACAACAATATACTCGAAACCAGCCATTTACAGGCCCTATCCTGCGTTCAAAAAGACACCTAAGCTAAGATTCTCCGCCAGTGTACGTTAACAAACCAGACTGTTCTACGATCTAAATTTAGACTCGCTAACAATCGGAATGAAAAGAAGTTCGACGTAGGCTCAAAATGCCTAACACAATTGGTTAAGTATGTCCATCAAAACGACCATCTAAGATAACGTGCAACAAATCTCTGAGAGTCCGAAAAAGTTCGTTAATTCTTTCGCATTGAACTGATCCAAACAGAACCAACTAGTCGGTCCTCTAAACACAAAAGACCAAAATTCGTCCATAAGATGAATCAAATCACTAGTCCACAGCCGAATGAAGTCGGGATGGTTTTTAGTCAGCAAACGTCTTGTTCAGTACGTGTACATGCAACGCTGTAATCGAAAAACCCGGTATGGCCCGCAAATCTTGTCCAGCCGGTTTAGGTTTTGATATCACGCTAACACAAAATCCAGAAAAGCAAACAATCTCTCAGATTAGAATACAACGCCGGGCAGTACGCACACTGAATTTTGCGTGTTACGTTCTAACCAATCCAGAGTTTGTCTTGAAGGAATGTCGAAGGAAAAGCCAACGTCAGTCGACTCGAAGCGGTCATGGTTTACACTAGCCGTGATTTTCCTTTCCTTATTTGGAGTCGGTGGTTTACAGATGTCATTCGGAACAATCTTAGCCGCTTTGATTGAAGAATTCAACGAGCCGAAAAGCAAAACAGGTAAACCAATTTCGGAAAGTATTCTGTGTTGGCAATAACGTACTTGAAGCTAATTCTAAGAACAATTGTTTCTCTCTACCAACGAAGCTCTAGGACAAAAAGCATATTGCAGGCGGTATGACATTTTTTTCGAACAAAAACAAGCGTCTCGTACGAGAGGCAAGAGTATCATATTACATGCCCTCGGTTTTGAATCATTTATGCTATTAGTGGGTCTAATTTTATTTAAATCAGTAATGATCTTCTTTATGTATGGAGCCAATTTAGTTTGTGGATGTTTTAATATTTGCACCCTTATCTTAAGACAAAAAGCTTCCCAAAGAAATAAAATCCTCAACTTGATGATGGGCGACGAGGGTCATAAAGGTATTAGGTTTCAGCAACTGGAATTTTATGCGAAGTTTACTTTTGATGAACAACCCGTAATTTGCTTACGATATTTGTCTTGAGGCACTTACGATTGAGCTACATGAACTCAAATGGAGAACAAAAATTCATATACGTATACAATTCGTAACTTTCTGATGACGAGAGACCGCCTCACTATTGACGTATAGGTTACAGGGACGAAATTGGCGAGCAAAGGCGACCGGTTTGTTGAAACCGTAACCTAACGATGACTGGTGACTCGATCTAAAGCTCCTATATAACACCTCTTTTAGTTTTAACAGCTAAATATTACTGATTTATAACATTACACTGCACGCTTTATCCATCGACTCCTAGTTCTCAACCCAGATTACTACTTTTTGAAGCGCCCTTCATAGAACTTAACAAGACAGAGCTCGACAGAAGTAGTAATGGAGTTGACGCCATTTCCTAAACTTTTTTTTTAAACTAAAACTTTTTTACTCTAAACTTTTTCTCTCACGGATGATAATTCTTTTTTGAAAGTTGTCAAAATAATGGAAAAACTGTCAATATAAGTGTCAAATCATGTTAAAATATGTCAAAATATCGTAAAAAAAGTTTAGATCTCTTGTGGATGAAATAAATCGCACCAGGATCTGACTGGATTTTTTTCCAAAACTTTTTTGCGGTTTTTTCCAGCTTCCTCGTTGTCAGGCCCCCACGTTCGTACAATCTACATCGTTGCTGTCGTTATGTGATCGACAGTAATTTAAAAAAACTACGTCTTCTCTGCAAGCATAAATTATTATTAGATGCTGTAGTTCGTAGGGTCGACGATAATTTTGTTTAAGATTTCAGCATCTAAAGAAACCACGATTAATTGATCAGTGATTGATACTTGGTGTTTGTTTAATGACTTTTAAAACGTTCCAGCTCTTCTAAAACGACTGTAGTCTCGGGTTGAGATCCATCCTAACTCCTTCCTGCCCTGTCCTCAGTGACCTATGGAGACTTTAGTATTTTACTCTGGCTAACGCCAGACGATTTTACTCTTCAATGGGGAAAGTCCTCGGACAGAAAAGAGTTAAGCAACAGCTTTGGTGCCTTCGCAAGCAGACGTCGTTCTGAATTGGCTAAAGTTGAGAAAACGGAGCTTACGCAAGCTACGACGACGAAGGTAACAAACGAAGTAATTAAAGTTGAAAAATCGAGAGGATTAACATCTTCCCACACAACAGAATCCCTTTAAAAAAGTTTGAATCTTTTAAGAGATCGAAAAACAAACGTTCGGTATCTAACAGGATGTCAATGATCCACGGTTTCTCTTAAATTCTAAAACATTGGTTGGTCATTCTTCGCCGTCGTCAGCCAACTTTGCTAAAGGTCCCTAAAATCCCCACTATGGCCTGATTGACGTTGCATACAGAACGACGACGGTGTAGACAATACTCTGGAGATTTACAATTAACTCTCTTTGTTTTGGTTTAAGAATTCTTTTGTTTAAAGGATGTCGTTGTTGAAGTCCGCTCACTTCCTTCAGGGTGTAATGCTTCAAACATGAGTTGGTCTTCTTTCTTCGATTTGTGAATATCGATAAACGAGTTTAAAAACGAGGCGAAGTCGAGTTTTCATAACGAGTTTCAAGGTTCCCGACATACCAAACGCTACTCTGGTTTGTAAATATTATGAACGTAATTTAAAGAAATTACAGTTCACGACCCA
>JBAHVQ010000467.1:2495-27303 GCA_036872915.1 Nanipora kamurai | reverse complement strand
GGTGCCATTGAACAAACTATCGGGGTTGTCTATTATACAATCCAGCAAGGAAGCCTGAAGAAGGAGGACTTCCTACAGTGGCTGCAGGCACTTGTAAACGAGTGTCAGATTAAAGGTATTGCGAATAATGAACTTGCTATCGTTATTGATAACGCCCCAGCGCATTGCAGAGCTGAGGACATTGTTGAAACGAATCCTGGTGTGCAAATAATACGGTTGGGACCTTACAGTGAGAACAATGTATTTTTGGTATAATGAAGCAATCATCCAATGACAGCGTTCGGGCTCTATCACTCTACCGTGCTGTTTAAATATTAATAAGCCTAAAACAAAAGATTTGTGCACGGTCAGGACTGTACCAACATAAAGTCGAAGCTCAGTATAAGTGCTTTGAAATTTGTCAAGTTTCCAGACCATATCTCCATTGACTATGATATGACCTATTACGAATTTGATTTGACCTATTACGAATTTGATATGACTTGCGACGAATTAGGCGTGAAAATGGTGTAGATTAGATATAAAGGCATAACACAGAATGTGTATTTACATCTATCTCTACATTGGTATCTACATCTGTATCTACACCATTTTCACTTCAAATTCGTCGCGAGTCACATCAAATTCATAATAGGTCAAATCAAATTCGTAATAGGTCACATCAAATTCGTAATAGGTCAAATCAAAATTGTAATTGGTCAAATCACATTCGTAACTGGTCAAATAAAATTCGTAACTGGTCAAATAAAATTCGTAATAGACCAAACCAATTTCCAAGAGGTAGATCCCTCAATTCGATGACAGTCGGCCAGTGTTTTGGGCAGTGGGTTATACATCGCATAACCAGCATGGGATTCACTTCAGCACGAACTGCTTCATCCGCAATTTCTCTTATTGTCTGGCGCCTGTGTGCCATTCCTGGTGGCACTTCAAACAGCTCTGCCTGACATGCAGATAGCTGTCTCTTGATCGCACTTTTCACAAAGAATGACACAATTGGCACACAAGCTCCAGATAATGAGAGAAATTGCAGATGAAGCAGTTCGTGCAGAAGCGAATTCCATGCTGGTCATGCGATGCATAACCCACTCCCAAAAACACTGGCCGACTGTTATCGAATTGAGGGATCTACTTGGAAATTGATTTCGCCCATTACGAATTTGATTTGACGTATTACGAATGTGATTTGACCAATTACAATTTTGATTTAACCTATTACAAATTTGATTTGACCTATTACGAATTTCATTTGATCTATTACGAATTTCATTTGATCTATTACGAATTTGATTTGATCTAATACGAATTTGATTTGACCTATTACTAATTTGATTTGACCTATTACTACTGTAATTTGATTTGACCTATTATGAATTTAATCTGACTCGCGACGAATTTGAAGTGAAAATGGTGTACATGTGCTTCTAAATCTACATCTACATCTGCATCCACATCTACATCTACGTCTACATCTACCTCTACCTCTACATCTACCTCTACTTCTACCCGTAGCTCTACCTGTACCTGTACCTGTACCTCTACTTCTACCTGTACCTGTAACTCTACTTCTACCTGTACCTGTACCTCTACCTGTACCTGTACCTCTGCCTGTACCTGTACCTCTGCCTGTACCTGTACCTCTACCTGTACCTGTACCTCTGCCGGTACCTCTACCTGTACCTATACCTCTGCCGGTACCTGTACCTCTACCTTTACCTGTACCTGTACCTGTACCTCTGCCTGTACCTCTACCTCTGCTTGTACTTCTACTTGTAGCTCCACCTCCACCTGTACCAGTACCGGTACCTGTACCTGTACCTCTGCCAGTACCTCTACCTCTGCTTATACCTCTACCATTAACTCTACCTCCACCTGTGCCGGTACCGGTACCTGTACCTCTACCAGTACCTGTACCTGTACCTGTACCTGTACCTCTTCCTGTAAGTGTACCTGTACCTGTACCTGTACCTCTGCCTGTACCTGTGCCTGTACCTATACCTGTACCTATACCTGTACATGTACCTGTACCTCCGCCTGTACCTCTACCTCTACTTCTACATGTAGCTGTACCTTTACCTCTTCCTGTACCTGTAGCTGTATCCCTTCCTGTACCTCTTCCATCACCAGTACATGTACCTGTACCTGCACCTGCACCTCTGCCTGTACCTCTACCTCTTCCTCTACCTGTAGCTGTACCTTTACCTCTTCCTGTACCTGTGCCTGTACCTATACCTGTACCTTTATCTCTTCCTGTACCTGTACCTCTACAACTATATCTACACTTACACGTACACCTATATCTATATCTACATCTACAGCCACAGACACATCCAAGAGTTTTCGCCACTTAGATTTTACAACCTTCAATCAATACGTTTCACGCCTTCGTTTTTAGCTTGCAGCTATGCTGTCGATGTTGGTTTTGCAATCCCATCGAATTCCTTCGCCCAATTAGAGGACATGAGGGATTTTATCAAAAGAACTTTGGACTACTTTGTTCTCGGGCCGAAAAACGTTCAGATTGGTTTAATTGTTTATAATAAGGACGCTGAAGTTATGATTAAGTTCGACCAAGCATACGACTTACAACAACTCAAGATAATAATCAACGGAATTCCATACATTACAAGCGGTGGGGAGAACAGACTTGACGTTTTACTTCGAACTGCCGCGAATGATTTATTCACACTTCGGAGTGGGGTGCGTCAGGGAGCATCAAAAAAATTGATTGTTGTAGCTGAATCACAAATCCTTGGAAGCCAAAGGGACATTGATAGTAGCGTGGAACAACTAAAATCGTTAGGCGTGGACATCATTGGAGTCACTTATGGTTCAGATGTTAGTAAATCTACCATTGAAAACATGTCCAGTTTTCCTGTACTTGAAAATTACAAAGAAGCGAAGTCTATAACCGACTTATTAAGAGGTGTTCCTCGGTCAATTGTGGAGTCAAGTTGCAAAGGTAGCGTACTTTTTAAGATACTCTACGTCTTGAGAGTTATCCTTATCATTAAATCAACATCAAACCCAGGCTATGTCCCTTCTCCTCTCCAGTCGACCTTGGTTGCAGCTGGTCACTTGACCACACTGCTTCAACAGTACCGCAGGGAGGATAGGTTTCCGAAGTTGTTTTGTCAAAGTGAACAAAATTAATTGCATTTGTTTAGACATTAGTGCTAATATGTGGCGACTCAACAGCACTTTAACCTCTCACCCAGGCAGATACTAGGTTTGGTCACAGCTAAAATTTTAAAACTTTGTCTCCCCTCCCCTCAACCATTTTTTTAACCACCCAGAAGTTAGGTGGTCAGGTGACCAGCTGGAACCAGGGTCTCTCTCCTGACGACAAAGGCGGAGAAGAGAGAGAGCCTGGGATCGAGGTTGTTAAATCATTTGTCTTTCATTTTCAGGAAAGAGGGGAAAATGCCCTTACACCAAAGTCCCGGCTAACTGTCCAGCGAACAATTTTCAGGAATGTCAAGTAGACGATGACTGTACAGAAGATCAAAAATGTTGCCAGAACGGATGTGACCGAAGGTGTACAGCACCAAGACAAGGTATTAAATTTTATTTTTAAATTTCGTTTGCCGTTGGTCTTCCCTACCTTCGTTTCTTCCTTCGTTTCTTCCTTCCATCCTTTCATTCATCCTCCGTTCGTTTCTTCCTTTCTTCCTTCCTACTTTCATCTCTCCTACCTTTTTTATCCCTCACTCCTTTCTTACTTGCTTGTTTGCTTAATTCCTTCCATCCCTCCTACCTTCCATTCTTCCCACCTTCCGTCCTTCCGTATTTCTTTCCTTCTTTCTTTTTCTCTTTCATTAATTCCTTCCTTCTTCCTTTGTTCGTTTTTTCTTCCCCTCCTTCCTTCCTTCCATCCTTCCTTCTTTCCCTCCTTCCTTCCTTCCTTCCTTCCTTCCTTCCTTCCTTCCTTCCTTCCTTCCTTCCTTCCTTCCTTCCTTCCTTCCTTACTTCGTTCGTTTGTTCGTTCGTTCGTTCTTTCCTTCTTTCCTTCTTTCCTTCTTTCCTTCCTTCTTTCGTTCGTTCGTTCGTTCGTTCCTTCTTTCTTTCCTTCCTTCCTTCCTTCCTTCCTACCTTTCCTCCTACCTTCCTTTCTACCTTTCTTCTTTCCTTTCGTTTTCTAATTTTCTTTTACTCCTTCTTCTCTTGCTTTCAGTGTTGTCTTCAGTTATTCAGTTGGTTATTTATCCATCCTTTCTTGAGTCTGTCCTTTTCATCTTCACTTTCTTTTCCGAAGCCCAACACTCATGAGCACCATATTTCTTATCTATTGCGTTAGGTTGCTTTAGAGCGTTAGAAATAGCATTTCTGGTTGATACATCATTCTCTGTAAGCGACGAAGAGCTGCACAGAATGAAAGACTTTATGAACGAGATCGCAAACGGTTTCAGTATTTCTGAAATGGGTGCGCGGTTCTCACTGGTGACTTACGATAAGGATGCTGCGATCAAGCTGAAATTAAATGACAATTTTGACGCAAAAGAAGTCATCAGTGAAATTGACAAGTTGGACAAGACTCTAAACCCTGAAAGAAGACTTGATCTTGGACTGAAATTGGTTCAGACCGACGTATTTACATTGAAAGGAGGGATCCGGCAGGTTGAACGTTTGCAAAACTTGTTTCAATATGAACTTAATATGAGTTGGTGTGTCTTCTAAGGAATTGAGTCGTGTGATCGCTATTACATACATACGGCTCACGGAGGCCTTTACAATGGAAAAGAAAACTGTCAGAAATAAAGATAATCAAAATTCTTATTTTCATGAACAAAAACATTCCATCTGGTAATTTCACGCTAAGATGATATCGAAGGATTTTCGAAACTGGGACATGCATGCATGAATTCACAGCCGTTTTATTTAAGGTCATACTACACGAGGCAATTTTTCTTACAACTTGCAACACAATCTCTGTGACAAAAAAATTATTACTCCACGGATGTCAGATGTCTGATGAGGATAATAAAACAAAGTGACAAACTTCTACACTACATGTGGATTTCTTTGTGGCAGGCTGTCCTGGCAAATCTTAAAAATAACCAACAAACAATCATGATATACGTCTTATTTCTATCAGCCCCTGTGTTAGGCTGAAACGTTGACATGTTAGACATGTCCTATTGTGTAAAAAGGATGTTAACCTTGAACGTCAGAATGCTTCAAATTTTTAGTTTGTACTACTGAATCACCATGCTCAGAACTTGGACCTGTGGAATGAATTTTTGCAATTGACATATAAAACGATTACGGATTATTTAACCCTAAACTATCAGCTGAAATTCCATGAAGAATTTGCACTACAGACATTGTTTTATTTTCGTTTGCATTTCTTACTCTTTGTTTCTTTTTGATCGCGCCGACTGAGAAGTACTCGTGTTTCAAGCGCCGACCCTTTTTAATTATGAGCTGGCCTAAAATGACAAATTGCGTGTATCTCGTATTTACCTACACTTTCGTTATGAATTTAAACACCAAATCGACTTCATAGATTTACTTTTTTATGTTTAATTGAATCAAACCACATTTCCTTGTTTTTCCTTTTCACTTTATTCCAGGGTGTGCCGTTCGTTCTGATTGTCCTAGTTGGTGGTCCACCATCAAGCGATATGAAGAAACTAAGAGAGATTTCAACAACACTAAAAAACAACGTGAGCATTTGGACCATAGGAAGTGGACCAACAGCCTCGTCGAATTACTTGAAGGAGATTGCCTCCAACGAAGAACAGTCTCACAAGGCTGTCTTCTTTGAAAAGTTATTTCCTTTGGTTTCTGAGATGACAGGGAAACTTTGTTCTGGTAAATTTAACGGAATGTTTTCGTGTTTCTGTTCTTCATGCGAACGGTAAATAAATTGGGAAAGGTTGTCGGTTGTTTGAGGCACTGTTTCTTTGTCTGTGACGGTACCTCTATTGCTTAACTCGGTCAACGACTGGTAAACCACTGGTTGATCTGACAGGATTAATTCTCATACACTTTACATGGCGATCAAAATGTGGTACAAACACAGCAATACACATGTCGTCTAGCTGAAATTTGCTGAAGGTCGGAGAGAATATTCTGATCTTTTTTCTAATGCTTAATACTCAAAACATAACACTCATGCTTTTGGTAAACATTGTGGTTGACCAAATAAAAGTATATGTATAAGTTTATTTGTTTATTTATCAGAACATATTTTGACAGGTGACTTCTTCAGTTTTACACAAAAAAACTGCTATCAACGAGGATCCTGTCAAGTTCTAAAGTTGTACTCATTAAATAACGCCACTTTTTGCAGAAAAACCAGGCCAGTGTCCAAAACCAATTGAGCTCTTCTGTTTGGTTCAAAAAGATGATTGTGCAAATGACTACGAATGTCCTGGATTTTCAAAATGTTGCGTTGACGGATGTCGTCGAAGATGTTCAAGTCCTTCTTGGGGTTTGTAGATTGCACCCTTTCAAACATAGAAAGAACGCATAAATACTGGCTATATTGCCCACTCATGCAATGTTGAAAAATCACTAATATAGCATAACATAACACAACTTTGTTCACAGTGAACCTAGTACGTAAACCAACAATCTATTCGCGTTTGCTGGTTGATGTCATTTGAATTATATATGTCTAATGTACGCAATCTATTTTTGTTGAACTTCTTCACGGGACATAAGTGTGTGTTTCTTTTCACTAAATTAGCACTTTTCTAATACTTTTTAATAGTACTTTTCCTTCTTTTTCCTTTCTATGTGAGTGAGATATATTAGCACTTACGATCCTTCCAAGTTGTTTTAAAATTAAATGCATAAGTTAAGAATATCATTGCGTTGATTAGTCGATTGTCCTTCATTTCATTTATTTTAAGCTCCAGTACTCGAATTAGTTACGGAGATTTTTACTGATCGGTCCCAAAACTTTTTCCTTTTTAACAGTTTGTAAAATTTCCCTCTTTCTCTTCCATTAACTCAAAAAATGTAAACAATTGACTAATAACAAGAATATGTTCTGCAACTTTCTGGATATATTTTGTTTACCTTATCCCATGCCTTTGACTACAAGGTACATTTTTGTATGATCCTAAGCTAATTACACCTTTTGCCCTTCATTAAAGCAAAAGCGATGTTCATTTGAAGCGATTCGCATCTTCAACAGCGCTATTCAAACTTCAATAACGTCAATCAAATTTCAATAGCACTAAAACGAAATTCATTGGAAACCAGTAATTAAATATTCCGTTAAATTGAAGTTCAATAGCGTCAATGTAAAAAACATTAACATTTATAGAATTTCATTAACGTCAATTAAAATTCAATAAGGAAAATGAGAAAATCAACAAAATAAAATTAAAAGTCAATCAAAAGCGATAACGTGTGGGTATATGTTGTACATACAATTACACAAGATAGCACTTAAAACGTTGTTTTCAAATGTGTGCGGCTAGAGTGAACGTTACAATGACTGAACCAAGAAGGAGAGAGAGAATATCTCTGGAAGATAAAGTAAGGCTCATAAGGGCTCTTAACCCTCCCTTCTCGAATGTACAGTAGTTGGATATTACCCTTGTGGCAGTTGAGCGATTGAACCCCAAAGTATCCGACATTCTACGATATACTCTGGTTCTGACTCTTCAAAAACAGTATTAAACTTCCCCTGTTAACCTGCGAAATTCTCTGTCTTCTTCTTTATTCAGTCGTCGTAACGCTTACTCTAGCCGCACAAATCGGAAAACGACGTTTCAAAGTGCTGCATCTCGTGCAACAATTTCCTATAAACTTTGCCAGTCTTGGTAATTATCATTACCAGTCTTCTTCATAAAACATATATCAATATATACACGTTATCGCCCAATGACTTTTTGTTTTATTTTGTTGACTTTCTCATTTTTCTGATTGAATTTTGTTTGACTCTAATGAAATTCCATAAATGTTAATGTCTTTTTACGTTGACGCTATTGAACTTCAATTTAATGAAATATTTAATGGAATATTTGTTTTCAATGAATTTCCTTTTCGCGCTATTGAAATTTTATTAACGTTATTGAAGTTTGAAAAGCGCTTTCGAAGATGCGAATCGCTCAAATGAACATCGCTTTTGCTTTAATGAAGGGAAAAAGGTGTGGTTAGTTAAGTTTTTTGAGCCTCTGACGGGAATTGAATCCGTCAACCATCGGAAAGTTATGAGCTCGGCTCCCATCATTGGCTAGAGAATATTGCTGTCGCTAATTAGCTTCAGCGTATGTAGTCACATAAGTCAACAACAAACTACCACAATTCTACCACTGCATACCAATCTCATTAATATTTTGATGACCATTCCTTTATAGAGTGTCAGAAACCTTTAGACCTCGCAATAGTTATGGAATCGTCCGACAATATTGGACGAAAGAATTTTCGGAGAGTTAAAATGTTTGCTAGAGACCTGGTCAAGGCTTTGAATGTTGATAGTTCCAGCACTGAAATAGGATTAGTTGCTTACGGTGATTTGGTCAAAACGTATCTTGATTTCAAGAAATTTAAAGGTAACGATTAGAGCAGGCTAGCTATATAAGATTTAATGTTTGCTTTTAGTGGCCTTAGTTATCTAGAGATTACAAAATGTTTTTTATTTGCTCAATTTGATAAGTGATGATGCACAAAAGTTTTTGCAGGCACCAGTCTTGGAAAAGTGGAGTAGGAGTATTACTCCTATCAATAATCCCGCGAGAGCCCCGCGCATTCGCGCAGGAAATTGCGTTAAAATCTTGTGTTTTGTGGGATTCTTGACACACATCTTGGTCATTAAGTTTTATTTCTTTTGCTACTGAAATGCAAAGTTGAAATATCGTGGATATCCTTGTTGTGAAAAACGTCATTTTGTTTAACCTCCATATTTTCTGAACTCCGATTTGCGACCTGACCCAGCTCGTCTAACCATTAGATGTTGATTCTATCCTCTGAATTACAGCCCAAACCGTGACTGAATGCAACACACTTAACCCTAATGTCACTCTGAAATTAGCCATTCTGAATCGCTCCTTTTGTCTGCTTTAAAGCAAGGGCCAGTCCAAAGCCTTTGGATTTGTACCAAGGCACATTTTCATAGAAAAGATTTTGCAAAAGGATTGATTAAATAGGCTTAGTTACGGATGTCACCATTTTATTGGCTTCAAAGATGTTTTACCGTCTTGGATGAACATAAGAGTTGTTGACCTGCTTGGTGCAAGTTAATTCCGTCATTTAGTGCTTGTGGAGGGAATGTTATGATGAGTAATGTCTACGGCAACTCTCGTAATGAATTAAAATTGCTCAAATGATTTATTTCGTTTTGGAACTTTTACTTTGTAACTTCTTTATTTAGGAATATTCAACAAGGAAGAAAACATCTTAAGAACAATTGACCGGGTATTTTTCATTGGTGGATCAAATAATGCAGCACATCAGGCACTTGAGTTTGCTCACAATGAGCTGTTTACTGCCAAGGGAGGTTCACGAAGTGATGCAGTTAAAGTAAGTGTTAGAAACCGTTGATGCACCGCAAATTTAGAGGAAATGCGAAGTAAATTAAAATAACTTCCTTTAAAGTGGCTGACTCTGAAATGTAAATTACAGAGTAACTTAATAATTGTAGCGAAATACTTACGGCTGTTTTGTTTTTTATCAACCATTTGTAATTGATTGGAATGTCTGTTACGATATTCTCCTGGTCTTAGGCCCAATTGCCCCGTTCTGGATTCTTTGAAACGTAGTAACGTAATTTAAAAGCCGAGATATACTGACGAGACGTTTGAAAACGACATTCGAAGAAGCGGAGACGGTAGCAGGAATGCGGATGCAGTAGGAGAGTGGATGGAGGCTGAGCATGACAGGCAAAAAGGTGGGGAGGCGGAGAGACAGAGGCGGAAGCAGAGGCGCAGAAGTGGAGAAGGAGGGGGAGAGGCTGTGAAGGTAGAGGAGAGGTTGCGGCAAAGGGAGAGGTGGGAAGGAAGAGGTGCAGACGAAAGCGGGGAGGCAGAGTTAGCCGGGAGAAGTTAGATGCAGGTTGAGAGCGGAGAGACGGAAACGAGGAGGTCGTGAAACAATGTTAAGATGATTCGGTGTAAAGTACGACTGCTGACGTATTCTCTAGCATAGTTTTCCCTGTCTCAAAAATGTTATTTTTTCTCAGGGATTGATTTTCGTAACAGATGGACTTACTAAAGGACGTATTGAAAAGATTTATGAAGCGTCGATGATTCTAAAGAGGGCTGGTGTCGCTATTTACCCTGTAGCAGCTTCTAGAAATCCAAACCTTGCCGCTTTAGAGAAAATTGCATCAGATTCAAGCAACGAACACGTATTTCTTGCTACTTCATTGCCGGCCATCATCCAATATGTCCACCAGATTTCGAAAGAAGCTTGTAAAGGTCAGAAAAAAACTTTTTTTCTGAAAATATTCAAATGATCATATTCAGCTAATTCTTAAAAATCGTAGATTTCTGCACTGATTTGACCGTTGTGGTTGCTAATTATTAAACTTTATCTTTTGCGAGGTATCCCCTAAGTATCCCCAGAATAAAATAGTATAATACGTTTCTGTTAGGATAAAGCTTAATTTTAGAATATACTGGGTAACTTCATGTTAACACACCTTATACAATGTGTTTCATATCTAGCTGAAGCACCTCCACGTGAAATAAGAGTGGTAAGCAACAATCAATTGACATTATTTACGAATTATGATTGAAAAATACGTTGCGTATGCTTGGTTTGCAGATGAAATAAGGAAGATAAAACAAGTGAAAACAATACATAAGTTAATGTTTCTGTCCACCCGTGCTAGACAAGAGCAAAAACTTACAAGATGGTTAAATAAAAGAAAAACATTTGTTGAGTCATTTTTGGTTGAGTTGTTCCAACTTGAAAATGAGAGGCTTTTGTTGTCTCCTACGGGTCATTTTCAAGCTTGGAACAACTTCACCCCATGGACTCAACGAACGTTTTTCTTTTAACCTGCTCAAACATCTTTGTGTTGTAGGATGGAGAGAAACATCATATTCACAACTTTCACTTGTTTTTGTTTTCTTTTTCACCGAATACATGTTTCTATTCCTTTGGGGTGTCTTGTGGTTTCTCTCGGTGCCGGTTGACAAATCGTCGTTAAAAATTGCAAGTGACTTCTTTGTCTTTGTTAGTTCGTTGATTTGTAAATTTCTCCTCATACCTCATTGGTTAATTCTTGTCCCATGACTACTTTCAGTATAAAAACTAGTCTAGTTTCCATTCCTCTGAAAAAAGGTTTCACTCTCTGATGAAAGGCCTTAGCTCGAATCGTTAGGATTTTTAAAAATAAGAAAAAAAAACCCATAACCAGCCGACAATTTTAAAAGATAAAGTATAAAACATAATCCGAAAATTAACATCTTGAAACTTGAGATACAAGTTAAAACAAGACGAAGACGGGTGCGGTATCTCAAGTTTCAAGATGTTAATTTTCGTTAATATTTCGATAATTATGTTTTATATTTTATTTTTTAAACATAAGGTCGGCAGTATATAGATTACCCAGCGTCCTGTTTTCATATCTTATGTTTACGTCGTTCTGTTAGAAACACATACTCTTCAGTGATTCAAATTATGGGATTCAGTTTGACCAACTTTCATGTAAATTCCATCGCTCAGGCATACGTAGACACCTTCTATGAAGAACTTGTAAATATAGTAATATTTATTGACTAATAATTTATGACTGAACAGTTTACATTATTAGCGTGATAAGATAACTATAGTTAATAGTGAACAAATCTTCATTCCTTTGGAACTCCTGTGGAGTAACGAAATGTTAGTCGATACTAGTTTAATATTGTAACTGTCTACTAAAGGCAATTCGTAAAATTATTTACTGACCGATAGAATTTATTAACAAGACTTAGATTCCAGCCGGAAGTCGCAATCCAGACCATTTTTGTCCTGTATTATTTTATTTTTGATCTCACTAACTCTCTTAGCAAAGTGACGTTAAGATTCCCACATAATGTACTCAGTTTTATAATAGTTCTAGAATAATGTGCTGTAAGACATGAGTTGAAAACGTTCTCTGACTAGTAAACTTTCTAATTATACGAGCTTTCGATTCCCAGACAGGCTACCAAAAGCTTGCAAAATAGAAATCCCAGTGCCCAAGAGCGTTTTCAACGTGTCTAATATGAACCATCTTAGCTGCACTTCCTTCATTTTTTTTAAATATAGTGCCAGTTTATCAATAATTCATTTTCTTAAAATTTTCTATGTATTTAGCTTAAAGGTCCACAAGGAGATGCCGGAAATCCCGGTAAAAAGGTAATTGTTTGTGCTTTTCTTTTTCCGATTCAAACACTTTTACTTTTCGCCCAAACCTGTTTCCTGTCATTGCTAAATTATATGAAAACGTATGTATACGTTTAATTAATCCTATTTTGTTTCCTCCTTGACGATACATTACTGTTTTTGAAATTGCTGAATGTTCTGAATCAGCAGGAGATGCATTTTCTATATTTCCAATCGATTAATTTAAAAATTAAAACTCATAATAGCATTAATTAAAGGTATACAGTAGGAATTAAAATTCTTAATCTGTTTCTTCAGGGCGAAACAGGTCTTCCAGGACCGCCAGGGCCAGAAGGATACGATGCGAGATACGTAAGTTACAGTAATTTGTTCTTCAAAATTGGCAAATTTGAAACCTACAGCGATCACCAAGAAAATCACATGGAGCGCGAGCGACACACAAAAAATTGTTTGAACTGAATGAATTGCCAAGGATGTTCTCATCAGGAGCGAGTGATGCGAACGATGAAATGAGCGGTTTCTTTCGTTTCGGTGTGGTTTGCATGGTTTGTCACCTTTTCAAATATGGCCGTCGAACTTCTGCTTCCTGAATTACTTGAGACTGAGGTTAAATTTTGGGATCCAAATGGAGGTTAGCTGATTATGGCAAAGGAATGTTGCACTCGGGCAAGTATCCACTCGTTGGGAGAGCAGTGCGTTACGTTAATAAAAGCATACTTACGTAAATCACTGGATTTCGTACTGGACTGGAATCATTTTCTCGCAGTTTTGCATACGGTACACAGGAAGAGCTTAATGTTCCAACCATTTCTAATCATAACCAATCGTGTCATTTAACGAGTTTAAGAATTGAAGACGGCGAAATCTAAATTATTACTTGTTCCAGACGAGAAAGTATTTCGCGAAAGCATTTGTTTGTCGTTTGAAAAGACTTGATTGTCTCTTTACTATGCCTCAAGCCGCTATGTGATCAACGAATCGCATTCAGCGGGAATGTGAATAGGAAAAGGGCATTAGGGTATCATATTCGGCTGGTGGCTTTGTTTACATTAAGCTGCACTTTCCATAAAGAGGTTTTCCAGGTTTTCCTTCTCTCGCCCCTGAAAGTGAGAGCCTTTCCTCTGGCTAGATCCATTTTCAAAAGGTTTCCTTTGACTTAAATCAATTTGGGTTCTCGATTGAGCATCGCGTCATGCAAATTACCTGACGCTGATATAAGTTTACAGGTAACAACTTACGCTCTTGTACAATCAAGAACCTCAATACTTTTTATCCATTTAATCGACATAGGGAGTTGCTGGATTCAGTGGAGCGCCTGGAACGCCAGGAAACCCCGGAATACAGGGAAAAGCGGGATATACTGGACGACCGGGAACTTTGGTAGGTATACTTATTTAAGATTAATGTTAGGGAAATATTTTGATAGATTAATGTAGAAGGAACAAGGAACAAGTTTCAATCATCGAACTCTGAAAAGACTGGAAAGGTAACTCACCATCAAATATTGAACCCAAACATTGGCCGGATATGGAGACAAGGAAATCTTCAATCTTATCGAGTTTGCTCGGTAAATTATAAAGAATTCCGTACATCTCTCACTAAATCAACTCATGTCTCAATTGTTGTAAGCGACTAACGCTGGCGTAAAGAATGAATTATTTGACCAAATAGAACAAAATTTGAAGTCCAAGGCACGCGAAAATTTCAGGTTTTAATTATTCTTCTTTACTGTCCTAAGAATTAAATCATTTAAACGTACGATTCAGCTTATTTATTCATAAACTGTACCGCCAACTTAGTTTTCAGACTCGCAAAATTCTAAATTCAAATTTAAACCAACAATCTAATTACTAATATTACAACCTCAGAGCTCTTTTGTGTTTTTCTGTCGTCCTAACCTGTCTCTTTTAGCTATCAGAGTGGGAAAGAAGCTCAAAAAGATTTTATTTATTTATTAATCATTTGGAAAAAAAGGGCGACATCTTTACCTAGTAAGGTATTACCAGACTGAAAACTTGTATCAGATAACGAAAATTACACTAAAATAGTAGCACGAAATAACAGAAAAAAAGAGAAAGAATATATAAAAAATTTTGTTTGGAAAACATCTAACTTTTATGGCTTACCAAAGATTCACAAATCCGAAGCGATCAAGGAAGCAATAAAAGAGCAAAATATCGAATACATCAAACTACCAGCACCACCTGATTTAAAGTTTCGGCCTATTGTAGCCTGACCAAAATCGCCGACACATCGACTTAGCAATTTTGTTGATTTAATTTTGAAACCGCTGTGCTAGCAGGTTCCTAACATCATTCGAGATGACCTAGACTTTCTACAACATATGCCAAAGAAAATTGACGAAAATTCTGTTCTGGTATCTTTTGATGTTGTCAGCTTATATACGAACATTCCCCATGAACTTGGACTGACTGCGATTGAATACTGTTTAGATCACTACAAAAGTTTCACAGCTCGACAGTTTTCCAAAGAATTGATTCTCGAAGCAATATCTACTATCCTTAAAGAAAATACATTCCCTTTTGATGGAAAATTTTATAGACAAATCCAAGGAACAGCAATGAGAACGAAGATGGCGCCCATCTAGGCTACATTAGTAATGAGTTACCTGGAAAAACAATTATATTCCAAATATGAACAAATGTTTGAAAATGCGGACAAAGATGATTTATTAAAACTTTTCAAGAGATTCCTGGACGACTGTTTTACAAATTTGGAGAAGATCTAAGGAGGATCTCACAAAGTTTCACATGCTACTGAACAGCCTACATGAAAAAATGAAATTTACGATGGAGAAAAACAACGAAAAACTTCCATTTATGGACGTTTTAGTGTATAAGGACAGCAAAGAACTACACACGGACATTTTCTACGAAGAAACCGATACGCACCAATATCTGAACTTTAACTCCTGCCCCCCAAGACACACAAAACAAAACATCCCTTACTCCCTCCAAGACGAATATGTTATATTGTATCGAAACGAGATGTGCCGGAAAGACGATTAACAGAACTGGAACAATTTTTGGAAAAACAAAATTATCCGAGAAAAGTAGTCATGAAAGGCATCGAGAAAGCAACATCACTGACAGAAATAGAACTGAAATCGACAAAGAAAATACCCAAAAACAACAATACACTTCCATTGGTAATAACACACAATCCAAACAATCTCCAGATTGTCGGAAAAATTAAACAAGATCTTAGATCCCTGAACAACTCCAGCAACATGAAAGGCATATTGGATAACACAACTCTAATTGTAAGTCGACGACAACCAAAAAACTTAAAACAGTACTTAACACATGCCCGAGAAACCTAAAAAACATGTTACCAAATGTTCTGAATCAAAATGCGGCACCTGCAATGTCCTAATTACCGGGAATTCCATAACTCTAAAAGCCGAAAAATCTGGGAAATAAAATCACCAATGGACTGTAAATCAAAAAACGTGGTATATGTAATAACTTGCTGCAAATGTGGCAGCTTCTACGTCGGACAAACTGAGCATTCGAGGAAGCGTGTTACCCTACACAAAGAACAAATAACCCATGAAGAATATAGATACTTAGAAGTCAGCAAACATTTAGCGAAATGCAGCAAAGGTGATTTTAAAATCATGCCGATACACCAATGTAAAAACACAAGCCGCCTTTTTAGAGAAAAAAAAGGAACAAGAAATCATAGATTTTTTGAAACCCGACTTAAACTGTAAGTGATCATAAATTAGACCATGTTTTTTTACATATGACAATTAAGTAAAATATAAATATTACGGTAGATGACTCATAGCCTAATCATTCACATTATTAACATAATAATAGCTGTAAGGCATAACCACTCAGTATACACTTTGCACCTGAAGAGCAACAAACGAAAACGTTAGTGCAGGCTATATAACCGTACATTTTTTTGGTCCTGTGCACTGAACTGAAGACAAACACCAACTATTGTTTGCTCTCTGCCATGTTGCCATATTTAATATGATAGTTGGACTCATGTCCACTATTTTTTGGCGTCCATAGTTCAGCTTTGAAACGTCCCAATAATCTTCTCTCAACGATTGTTAAGGTGAGCTGTTGGATGTCAAAACTTTATAAACAACTCGAAATATGAACGTGACCGTAGCGTTGGCTTCAGTTGGTTTATTCTAACTTTTGTTTAATTTCCGTCATGATAAGTCCAAATTCACAGCAGTAGAGTAATTTCTTTGATTTTCGTTTGTGGAAAGCTGCAGTAGCCAGCTGCTATCAAGTCTCCTGCAGTAGATTGTCGAGGTATGAGAGTTTGAACGGGGTAGGGAATACAGGGTTATCGCAAATTAGCCAGTTGTAATTGTTAACCTTCACCGTTTTAGAGCAAATCTCGCATAACACTCAACTTATCTGAGTTTTCAGTTATAACAAGTAACAATATAGTTATAACAATGAGTATGCCAAGTATATGTGATTTTAGGCGGTTGACCAACCTTAATATACCTCCAACTTTGTTTGCATTGTCAATAAACGATAGAATGATGGGCGAGGGGGTCGTTGTGTATTTGTATTTCTAGTTTAAAAATGAGTTACTGGTACATCGGACAATATGTTTACAATTACTGCAAGAAGGATCCTCTATTATTTATTTTAGGGAAAAAGTTTTTCAGTTTGAATTTCAATGTAGAATTTGATATTTGAAAGTTGTGGTTAACAAAAACGAAAGGAGAACGAAGAAGTTGAATTCGACATTATGTTGCAAAACAGTAGCACTACCTCTCAGTAAACTGAAACTCACGTGTGAAGTCGCCTCTTACACCGCCAAAGTCATACCGCACTCAACTTCGCAAACGGCTTCCCTCGGTATAATTAAGATAAGTTTTTTCCCGTCCACTGTATCGCTCGTCCGTTTTTTTGCCTTACAAAGACAGTCTGTGACTTGGTATGTGAACCTGTCTTGTGTATTCGTACAAATGTCAAACTTAACTAAACTAAGTCGTAACCTTAACGCCAATTTCAAAACTTAGCAGAAAACCCAATTATTAGTAGCGCCTCCCTTTTTTCTTTTAAAACTGTTATGGCATTTGGGATATTTTTAAAATTTTGTGTTTTATTTGATATTTATATAAAACATCTTTCCACCACAACTTGGCGAATCTTTATTTTTGGGGCCTACGGGCTATTTTCCATGCCCACTCCTCGTTGCACCCTGGTGTCAGTTTTTAATCCAGCTACCCACCTTCTACTTCGTTTTTGCCATCGTTTCCATCGATCTCTAGTTTCACTCGAAATCAATGTAATTTGATCACATTTTGATGTACACAGAAATTTAGATCCTATGGGATTTTAACTTATTTTGCTCATGTTGCGAAGCGCCACGAAAAGATAGTTGTTAGATACGTTTGAGATCCGTTTAATCATGCGTTTTATTTCGATTCTTTGTTGAACACTCGTCTAGTTCACAAGGTGGCATGGGAAAAAATTATATGCGTCCGTCAGGTTTAACTGGACGACTGGTTAACATCTTAATCATGTTACACTATAAACCCCAGTTAATAAAAGGGCAAACAGGAAAGCGAGATAGAATAAAACTCTCCTCTAAAGGGAAAAGATGCGAACATTTGAAAATGAAGTAAAAGGAACGAATGAAATGAAAATCAAAAGGCAGTGCAGCATGTGGACCTACGCAATGTATGTAGTTATATAGTTATAACACTTTATATTGAGGAATATAATTTAAACACTTTTTGTGGCAGAAACATGCGATTTTTATCCATAGGATGAGTAAGTAATACGAAATTAATGGAACGAAATAAGTGGAAAGAAACTTTGATAAAGTTAAAGATTAGTTAAAAAGTATCAGAGAACTTGATTGTAATATGTCAGCGTGAATTTTAGTTTTTATTGTCGTAGTATTTTAAAAATTTTATTTGAGTTATTCTTTAAGGTATTTATAAGTGTAATTTTTCGTTTTTCTTGTAAGTATTTACGAATGAGTCGTCAAGACGGTAGAGGCCAGACTCAATCTGTAGTTCTTGCTGCATCTCAGGTTTGTTGAATACTTGAAGTACGTTTTTTATACGCTGCTGATGTTTCTGCCTCTGGCGCTGCTGTTGCTCAGCGGTCATATCGATAGCAAATAACCCCGTGCAAACCACCCAAATTAAATGGAATTTTGTGTATGCTTAACTTCCAGTGTCTTGGAGAGAAATAGCTCAAATCACTTTCTTAATAGAAAACAGGATTCATTAAAAAGTTTTCGTCCGTTGCTTCTACCAGTCGTGGCTGACTACTCCCTCTTGTTTCCCTTCCAACCATGCTCTCGCACGTTTTAGGTTTTTCATATTTATTGCTCTCCCAGCTTTTCTGTTAGAATTTTCAATCATGATTTGTCTTTATTTAGCGTGTTGGTCAACGAGGACCAAATGGTCGTTTTGGAGTAAGAGTGAGTACAAATTCTTTTTGAAGTTTTGATTTCTAAAATCCAAAATTACCTTTTTAATGTTTCCATCATTTACATAAGAATATAAATAGCTTGAAAATTTAGATATATCTTCTTCAGTCAGATTGCATATGTTGAAGTTAGAACTCGCCCAGAGAGCATCTCATCCATTTTAACGGCTACAGAAGATATTTACATCTATTTTAACGGCTACAGAAGATGGTTACATCTATTTTAACGGCTACAGAAGATATTTACATCCATTTTAACGGCTACAGAAGATATTTACATCTATTTTAACGGCTACAGAAGACGTTTATATTTGAAATTTTGGTTGGAATTTTGTTACGATTACTATCGCACATCAGACTGCGACTTGAAATGGCTTCCATAAACGCGACGGGCGATTAAAGACTATTCCACTACTGTGGTGGCCCATGAGTGCCATAGCAATTGTTTTAGTTTTTTTATAATTTTTAAGTATATTTTATATAAATATATATTATAAAAAATAACGTAAAAAAGGCGAGAAATAACAAAATAGTGTGAAATACTTTACTGTCCAAAATTTTTGGTTGAAATCGAGGGTGAATGTCAGAAGTACAGTGTAGAAAGTTAAAAGGTTGGTAGACTGCCGAATTTATGTAGAAAAATTCTAAACGTCAGAATTTTCCCACATAAATTCCGCAGCCTATCAACCTTTTAACTTTCTACGCTGTTTAATATACTGCCTTGGCCTGAGTAAGCAGACGTCTTTTCGCCAAAGACGTCTGTTTACTCAGACTAACACCACCTACGCAGCATTCTGTATTTTTGCATCGTTTCAAGAAATGCAGTTGGATTGGCTCGTTGGCTATCGTGCTGTTCAATTTTGATACACTAACACTTGATAGCATCAAGAAAGCTTGAAAATGTTATTTTGATGTGGCATCGTTCATGGAATGCGACATGCTAGCAGGTGAGAGGCGTCGGATACGAGCATAGACCAGATAAAGATGGATGAATTCAAGTATAGTCCTCTTCAAAAAAATTATATAAACGTTAGGATTGTAATGTAAATCACACATGTAATAATTTTATTTAGCTATTTTGTTTGTGTATAGTTTGTTATATTGCCATCTTGCATTTTGCTACGGAGCGATTTTATCTTGTATTACTTCAGATTTGTTCCCACCGGCCCCGCTCTCACTACAAGAACTGTCGAAATTACTTTGAAGAATGTCTTGGCTCGACTTTCGTGTGCGAACATCTGGGACAGGACAGATGACAAAATCCATGCAGCCTTAAAATTGAAAGACGCGTCGCAATTCCCGCGTGCGTTCACTTCCAATTTCAGTTTCAGTCTGGGCTGAAACTGAAATTGAATGTGAATCTACCTTCCTGTATAACTTCGTTGCTTTGTCGTCAAAATAAAATTATAGACGAAATAGTTGCTGGCTCTTTATCTGATCTATGCTCGAATACGACGGCTCTCTTTCACCTTCTAACACATCGCATTCTATAAAGAACGCCACATCAAAATAATAGTTACAAACTTTCTCGATGCTATCAATTTCTGCCGATAATTTTGGACAGTTAAGCAGTCCACAGTATTTTGTTGTTTCTTGCCTTTTTTACGTCTCTTTTCAAGATGCTTTCGCTAAACGTTTTCACATTTCATGTCGCTATTTTACTGCAAGAAATATAGCTAAAGTTTGTTTTAGTTGGCTCCGAACGGGCGCTCATGTTTTTGTGTATAAAAAACTATACAACTGGCTCAAACAGCGGTAAATGATCTAAAAGCTTATAGCTAAAGTTTGTTTTAGTTGGCTCCGAACGGGCGCTCATGTTTTTATGTATAAAAAACTATACAGCAGGGTCAAACAGCGGTAAATGATCTAAAAGCTTAAGGAAACAAGATAAGTAGATGTTTGCATGGTTGACAAAATCCCTTGTAAAATAAGATAAATATCGCTGCTCAAATCGAAACATCTGTGTTGACAATTGCCCAGGTTGTGGTGAAATCTCCGTCAATTTCACCGAAGGGATATGATGTCGCAGTCAGGTCGACGATAAAAATTGCAATGAATTCGCAATCCAAATTAAAATAAAAATCGCTTCAGCTTGTGCGTTCGGCCTTTTTATTAATCAAGACTGTACTTAATCCATTTTGATTGTAGGTAGGTGTCGAGCGTGATTTGGTCGAATATTCTACTTTTTTTAAAAAAATCGTCCGGAAAATGTTATACCATATTGTAGAAAACAAAAAGGGTTTGGAGAAACTGCCGGAACTTAGATCAAGAAAAACTGTCGTCTCTACTTTTGTAATACCATATTAGTATAATTTTGTAATCACCGTATGATTTAAGCATTCTATATTTCACTAAGTAAGGATTGTTTGAAGAAAATTATGATTTAATTACGAATATGATTGTAAAGATGCTCATGATTATGATCATTATACCAATTATGGTTATGATGATGAATATGATTATGATTATTGGCCATAATCACGTGGTCATTAGCAGTGTTGCTCTTTTGTCTGCGTTATTCACAAGCATGCATGCAACCTTGTTGTTAATATCGTCCCGTACATATTAATCAACATGAACACGCACGCCAAAAATCCTAAGTTTCGCGATGTAGGAGAGCAGTTCCCTTCTCACCACAGTGGAAAAACAAATGAACATCGAAAAGTTTGTAAAAGATTTGGCCTTAATGTTTTAATTACTGTAAAGTCAATATCCTGTAAGCTTAAACTCGAAAACTTAGCCAATATGTTATTTGATATTTTCTCGAATCGTTTGGTCTTTTTATAAATCTTGTTTGCTTCCTTTGACAGTGACCTCTTGTTGAGCTTCACTATTTCTTGCAATGATCAATAAATAAGGACATTTTAAAATTGTAATTAGCATTGTTTTATGAAGCTTAAAATTTTTTGACTTGATAATGCACGTGTTGTGAGTGTTTTAAACTGCTTCAAAAACGTCGGTTGGGGATTGTTTCTCTAGCGTTAGTGGTTGATCAATCCGTGTTTTTAACGTATACAAGTTTCGTGCCAATTTGAATGACAATTTTATATAAAATTTCATGTTTGTTATGATGTCGTTTATTTTTAAAATAACAAAGCTTCATGCTAATCAGGATTAAAATTTTATCAGATATAAAAACCTTTACACATGGTCAAATACATGCCCGCGATTCGACAATATACTTGTTGAATATGAATGAGTTTTTGAATTATTATTAAATCGTCATTACCCCAACGAGCCTGATAGTCGTCGCCAGTTGTCTCGATGATCTGCTTCATGTGACTTGCCTTCTATAACTGTTGATTGCAAAAACCAAACATCAAATGTATATACAGTATTTAGACATTGTCAAGAAAATCGACGCACCTCTCTAAATCGGTTTCACTTTAAATTACTTGATGATTTTGTAACCCTCACACGACCCTCTTAATTTTTAATTTTATATCTTTTAGGGAGTACCGGGAGATGTGGGGAATATTGGTCCTATCGGGGATCAAGGAGATATTGTAAGCACCTTATATAGTTGAACAACGGTTTTATCGCTGGATTCAATTACGTAATTAGGTACAGGTATTAATAATTTGGATTTAGTTTCAACATTTGTTTTGATTTCATAGGGTACACCTGGTCTGTCTGGAAAGCAAGGTGAAATTGGTCTACCAGGGAAAAAGGTGAGTATTTTAAAACATAGTTGTCAATAAAGGAAAACCAGGGGAGACCATGGTATCCATGGAGCCAAGTTCTCTTGTTTTAGAGATGTACCAGCAAATGTGTAGCTTTATGGCATTGTATTGCGGAAAATCCGATCGGTTCGAATATATACGAACTGGGCTTTAATAACCATGACTTGGTATATGTAATTTTTCCCCTCATTACCCGTTCTAGTAAAATCGATCGTAGCGAGTCAAAATTTTAAATCAATTTCTACGCTCAACCACGTTTGCTATTGAGCTTAAAGGACTTTCAATATTTTGTTTACCTTAACGATTTGAGTGTCGAAATGAATGTATTGATCGTTTGCACATGACGTCATGTCAGGTATCTTGCTGTAACATTAACAAAAGAATTATTAACTTCCATTGCATATTGAACCAAGATGGCCACCGTATCACGGTCCTGTGAATCACAAGGAATTGATTGCCAACCACCAATATAATAAAAAAATATCCATTACTGATTTTCCCAATGCTAGAATCTCGACTAACTAATTTATCATTTCACGTTACCCGGATGATGATTCTGAAATAGTATTACATGAATTTAGGGGATTTCTGGAACTGATGGCAGACCTGGATCTCGTGGACCTGCAGGCAAAAGGGTGAGAGAAATGATAGTTTGATTACTAAACTTAGTTGTTTTTGGCAATGTTAAACAAGACGAATGCAACATGTTCAAAACACACTTTGGCTAAACGAAGAATTATTTTTGTGTAATAGTAGTTACGTAAAAATTTTCGCCGAATACAGTAACGTTTGCGTCCACCTCTGGCAACCTGACATTATAATTCATAGGATATCCCGGCCATCCAAATAAATAAACACATTAATTTTTATCCAGGTAATTGTATAAAAGTTCACGGGTTTATCAAAACTCATAGGATTTGATTTCCAATATGATTCAGCTAACACTTTCCTGGATTTGACGACCCTATTCTACCGTCTGTCCACAGCGAGCTACCGCGATTAATGTTTATCGAATAATTCTCCATTCCCTCCAAATGTTATAGCTTGTATAAAAACTGCTTTATTTAACAATCTTTTAAGCAGATCTTGTACTTTTCGTGCAAATGTTAATAATGTTAACCAACACGACATTTTGCTTTACCAGTCAATTTTACTACTGTTGACGATTTTAATTAGTGGCATAAGGGTTCCCGGAGAGCACAGCCCCCCAGACTTTAATATGCGGGCCAGATATCTTTAGGCCACCGAAACATAGGTCTTGATTTGACATCAACAGATTTAATTCCTCTGTTTTAAAATAGAGATAAAATCTGTTGATTTATTGAAAGCCTAAACGTTTTTGATCTATAAAAATCATCCTAAGCAGTTAATCACTTAATCTTGAGATGTTTTTAACATGTGAAAATGATCTTAGTTGATCAAAAACGTTTGAGTTTTCAATATATCATCAGAATTTTACCTTTATTGTTGGCATTTTAGATTGGTGGAATATGACTATTATATGTATTGCATTCGTTCATTTTCTCAAAGAAAGACAAGCAGCATCCCACAGGTGGACAAACAATTACATTGTAGTAGTTTAAGTAAGCATATTTTTTATTCCCCGAATAGCTTTAAAAAAAAATCGTCTCGAACACCATTAGAATCCAAAAATTTTCAACATCGTCCGTCGCCGATATTTCCAACTTTCCTAAATTACGGTTTTATTTTGCTGTGTAACGTTACAATGACTGTAGACAATTTCAAACACTTTTGACTAACGCAGTAATTAAACATCATATTTTGGTATGAACTGGGCATTGATTGTGTGAATTTTAGGTTTATCTACAGCTTATCATGGCATTTGAATTTTTATCCCCTCTAATTTTTTTCTGTAGGGTTTAACTGGTGACCCTGGAAAACCAGGTCGATCAGGGTCAAAAGGACAGAAGGTTTGTAGTTATTTGTTTTGGAGCCCATAACAATGGAGTCTAATGTTAGCGTTGCAATGCATCTTAGATCATAAACTGGCAGAACACGAGTCGTTTTTGCTAAAAATTCGAACAGTTGAGAAGTAACATGAAATTTGGCCATGGGTCTGGTAAAATTTTAAAGAGATTTTGAGTTACTACCAAAAATAATTTACGAACGAAGGAACATCCCAAAGACATCTATTTTTTTAGAAAACAAATTGACGCAAAGGTGCTCAGGGTTGTGATCAATGAGGAATATGTTCAGCTTCTGCCATGACTGAAGATAAAAAATACTTTAAAGTATTTAGCTTTGTTCTAGTAGGATGTTCTTTTTTCTTTGGAGTTGTACTGGCTAGTATACGGAGTTGTACGGGGTAGTATACGGAGTTGTACTGGCTAGTATACGGAGTTGTACTGGCTAGTATACGGAGTTGTACTGGCTAGTATA
>JBAHVQ010000466.1:0-11398 GCA_036872915.1 Nanipora kamurai | reverse complement strand
CCTAGCTCACCATCTGAGTCGTAGTGGCTCAATGGTTAGAGCGTCTCACCGGTCATCAGAAGGTTGCGGGTTCGATTGCCGTCTTGGGCTCAGAAATCGTTTTTCTGAGTAAACGAGCTTGACGAACGTACTCTGTTTTTTTGGGACATTGTCAGTTGCTCTGGTGAAGTCCTGACTCAACAGATTGAAAGCTTAGCTATAAAATAAAACGTGGTGTTCCACAAACTTTAACATAAATTTAACATTTAACATTTATCAAATTATCACCATGCAAAACTTCAAAGGATTGATGTATGATTTTAATTTGCAAAACTCTTGGTAACATTTTTCATCTCGGTTACAATTGCAAAAATCGTCTTTTTCCTCCAGTTTGGCAGCAAGTTGCACGATGGAGCGGTCTCGGTCAGAAGAACGATAAAGAACAACTTCTTTGATGGTAGCAAACAAGAAGCCATCGATATCCTACTTTTGGGAAACACTTTCGTTGGAGAATTAGGTGACAGGGCTCGAGCATTGTTACAAAGCAGATTCCTTCACGGTAATGATCTACTTCGTCATAAAGAAAACGAACTGAAGCTGGCGACAAGCTAGTTTTCTTGGAATCGTTTGAAGTGCACTCGCAGAAATGCGTAAACTGTATAGTTGTGCCACTAAACAATTCCAAGAACACCAGCGTGCATATGAAGAGCGTAAGAACTGATACCTGAGTTTGCTTTATTAGAAAGAACTGTTAAAGTGGTATTGAATTGCGTGTTTAAAGCTGTTCCGCAGCTCTCTTTGTTTTTGAGATCTGGTGTAGATTTCTTCGATATGTATCTTTGACGTCGTTAGTTAAGCATGATTTACAAATGATCGTTCGTAGGATTACATAGTCTTTCTTAGAATAATTTCTACAATTTTTTCCATACTTAATGCGAACCGTCGAATACTGTACTCACTTTAAACAAACCGACGACCTACACGCGCTACCAACACACAACAATGACTAAAGCCACATACACCCACAAACCACAGACTTCTCATAAACAACTAGCTATACACATGACGTAATGAGAAACCTTAAATATTTTAAAGTGAAAAGAAATTTTGAAATTTCACTTTAATCACAGATCTCAGGCTGAAATTTGCACGCAGCTGATCTATAATGGCATAACAGACGTAAGATTTATTTTTCAAATGTCTCTGCAACGAAATACTGCGGAAATCTCTAACTTCACCGAATGTTTGGACGCGCGCGCTCTGTAATTTAAGCCTCAAATCGGTGTACCTGTTATTTTACCTTAACTGACATCAGTTTTGCAATTTATTTCAACTCATCTATCTGTTTATTTTTCTTCTTGTATTTCTTTTACGATTTTGCCAGCTTCTCCAGCCATTTTGCGCGAGTTGTGTGATCGTCACCTCGAGTACACGAAATGGCGTACACTTCGTGTATGCGTCGGAACTTTCAATGTTAATGGCGGACATCATTTCCGTAGCATCGCTTACAAACACCAGTCCCTTCCCGATTGGTTACTCGACTTTCACATGCGCCAGCCAAATGGATGCGTTGAAGCTAATGCCGACTACTCCATTCCAACTGACATTTTTGCGATTGGTTTTGAAGAGTTAGTTGACTTGAAAGCGGGAAACATTATCTCTACGAAGTAAGAATTCATATTGTTGGATCATTTTCATATCCTGTTCATAGCGTTGATGTAGCTTTGAGAGTTTGCTGGTATTTCGGATTTTCCTAATCTGTTAATCTCTAACTTTGTAATTTTCTTTGCTTAAGTGCAGCTCAGCGGTTGGACTGGGGAGAGAAACTAAAGCAGGTTATATCTCGTGACCATCCTTATGTTCTTTTGACGAGTGAACAGTTGGTGGGTGTCTGCCTCTACGTTTTTGTGCGATCTGACTTAGTGCCTGATATAAGGTGAATAAGTCCGTATAAACAATTCTGTTAAATAACGGCAAAGTATTACTAGTCAAACAATTTATCCTGGGTTATCCCATCGTCAGTCAATTACCATACAAATTTTGAGAAAAATTTAAGACAATAGATATTACTCAATTTTAACATAATAGGTATTACTCAAGTTCGCATAAATTGAGGACGATATCAAATATGAGAGAACAGTTTTTGGGTTTTTCTTGATTTCTTGCATATTTTTAATTTCAAAAGCGTCTGTGTTTCTTCGTCTCATTTGTGTTAAGCTTTGGTGTTTATTTATTTTTTTTGTAGAGATGTAGCCGTGGAAAGCGTAAAAACTGGTTTGGGTGGTAGTGCTGGAAACAAAGGTGGCGTTGCTATTCGATTTTTACTTCACTCTACTTCGCTCTGTTTTGTTTGCTCTCACTTTGCTGCTGGACAATCAAATGTGGTCGACAGAAACAACGATTATCACGATATCGTAAATAAGATGGAATTTCCAATGGTAAGGCCCGGAGCACGAGTTGTGGGCTGCTCTGGTTATCTTATGTTGCTGTCTTTTCCATTTGTCAATTGCTTACAGGGAGAAAGACGACGAATAGGAAGTATTGTGTCATGGAGACAACTCTTGGAACGCTTGTTGCTTCTTGAGTTTAATTAAGCTAACTTTGATCCGATTTGATTCTGTTAAAAACGTGACGGGCGAGGAAGGAATCATCTACGTTAAAATCAAATAAACCATTCATAAAATTGTGAATTACTATGACCCGATTATGTTACCTTTCAGCCATTACGAAATATACGGACCCTGTGCTCCAAAAATCAGGAAAGGATACGCTATTTCATAAGGGCCTACTCTCTAGTATTTTAAAACGTCATTTTAAACGACGATACATAATGCTGGATGGCCAGACGTTTTTGATCACCTCTTCAGATACCAGTTTCCCCAGACTGATGTCGAAAATTAATCCCGATCCTAAGCCAAACGACGTTGTAGTACGTGTCTTTGTTAATGGAATCGATTCCTCGTATGGACTCCTGCCAGCTGACTGTGCAGCTGCTAAGGGAGAAGTTATTTTGATTAAGGTTCCCAGGTTTTTTTCTTCTGCTCTCTGATTGTTATTTCAAGCCACAGATGTACAGTAAGGGTAAGCTAGAAACCACACACGTTTTTAACGTATAGAACGTTGTGAGTTGTTTTTTTTCGTTTTTTTTTATTTCGCAATGGAGACAGGCTATTCTCAGGACCCTTGGCCATAACACGGTCACTGTGCTTCTTTCGCATGCAGCGTTAAAATGACAGTGTTAAATACGCGTGAAACTTCTCTTCAGCGCTCACTGCCAATCTGTGGTTTCAGTCATAACTAAATAGGCTGCGAAAAACCTAAGAACTGACAGCAATACGACTCTATCCTCAGCAACTATACTGCCAGTTGTCCAAGACATAACGAAGTACAAAAACGTTTGAATGTCCCTTCTATAAACAAAGGTGTATTCATAATCAATGAGCTTCTCATAGCGTGACCGAAAACGTTCGTCCAGCATTTTAAAATCTAGCCTTCATAATCTTTTAAATACCATATGAAGTTCTGTTTGTCCGTTTTCTTAAACTAAGTCAAATTTATTCCAGGTTTTCACATACTTTCCGGCTAGTGTAGTATTTTTTATTTCATCTGAACTATCTTGTTCATCAGCTGATGTGTTGATTCTGACAGGGAAGGACAATCATTCCTCATGATTATGTTTTCTGGTGTGGTGACTTCAACTACCGTATTGACTTACCGATAGATGACGTGAAGGAGGGGATAAAACAAGAAAACTGGGAACTACTACAACTGGAAGACCAGTTAACCAAAAGCAGGAAAGAGAATAAGGTGGGCGACAATATGATTAAATTTGAATTCAACTATTTATTCAAATTTCGTCAAATAAGATTCTTCATGCGGCGCGGAGGCAATGGTCATTTGAACGATGTCAAAACCATGTGGGTTTGATTACGGTCTGCTGCTCAGAAGTCGCTTTTCTGAGATAACGAGCATGACGAACTTTCATTGGTCATCTGATATACACCAAGCTCCCACATAAACCTAAATTTGTGTTCAGCGTATTTAGTATAACAAGCAGTTTATTGTGTTGGACGCCTCTTAATTTCCAGAGTTACTGCTACAAGCAAGACCATTTTTAGGCGACTATAAGCTGCGTTAAAGGCTTTCCCTGCTCATAAGTTGCATACTCTACTACTACATCTTCGGTCATAGATGGTCGTAGCTTTTTGAAGTGGAAATCTGCTGTAAACCTACTACTTCCTCCATCGCGCTCGAACAATCCCGTGAGTTTAAATCGATTGCAGTGTGTTAGTAAAAACCCTAAGTAACCACTGAGTGACTAATTCTAATCATATCTTCAAAAAATAATTTTTTGCCGACTTCCATCATTTATTGCCTAATGTGCGTAGTTCTATACAAATACAAAAGGGGATGCAAAATATTGAAAACTCCCCTACTCATACTGTTTTGACATTTCTGTCAGCATTTATAAGAATTTTTTGTCGTGAAATAGTCATGTGATCAACCACGTGACACTAATTACTGCTGTTATAGTCAACTACATCCTCATTTAATCTAACACTAACCTTATAGCCGTTTTCCAACGAGGTTTAATGTTTTTAGGAATTACTTTTGTGACGTAAATTGTGTCATCAGCCTCGTTACCGTGCTGAGTCGTTGATTCCGCAACAAATAGGCTTCACAATCACAACTCGGAATATATACCACATTTCAGCTTTACAAACTACCTAGTTAGTGCTACCTCTGAATATCCAAATCGCCTGTCAAACCTTTTCTTTGGCAATGGTTTACCGAAACTAACATTTTTCCGTCCTAACTAACATTTGACAGCTGTTTGAGACGTCTAGTGTCTTTAAATATAAAGTCGACTAACAATCACTCTTACTACTGAGATGACAAAAACTTACTACGGACTGATAACGTGAGGTGTATAAAATAAATAAGATAAATAACAAAAGATTTTTAACATTGCATCTGAAATTTTAACGTTCACTCGGGACCCACGGCCTATTAACAGCCGCTGGTCACTCGCGAACTTAAATCCTTAATCACACTTGTGATTATTTATCAATTTTTGCGTATCCATGAGAACGTTATTAATCTTATAATATCAATAGGAAATTTCATTACGAATGTATTTGTTACAGCAGGTAAGTGTCTTTTTTTGAAAAAGTTTGAACCCGGGATCTATGAATTGGGGGAATGTTGTTGTTCTTTCGGATAAATAAGTTGATTAGCTGACGTTTCGGCTACCTGCGCGGCTGCCATCCTCACTGATACAGTTGAATATTAACGTGATGTCTTTTGTTTTAGTGTTTTCGTGGATTTGTCGAAGGCAAACTTACATTTGCACCCACGTATAAATTTGATCCATTCTCTGACGATTATGACACCAGTGAAAAAATGCGGATTCCAGCATGGACAGACCGCATTTTGTGGCGACGACGTAGGCCGAGGTCAAAATTTTCGACGACGGTGGGTGACCTTTCGATTGACGCTCGTGACGGTGAGAAACTGGTGGAGTTTAACAGTGACAGTGAGGATGAAGAAGATGAGGAGGATACCAAGGGTAACAAGGACAGAAAGGATGATATAGGTTTGCCTACTATTGATCATTTCCAGCGGATTAAATAGTCATTGAGTTGCAGATTGGTAAAAATTTTACTACTTATAAAGCTGTAGAAGTCAACAGAGAAAGAACCCAGCTTTCTCATTTTTGAACTACGGTGCTGTATTTAGTTTCTGTTGAAAAACGCAATGTTTTCGTGGAGAATGAAACATAATGGAATGTGAAGAAAAATATTTTTAACATTAAAAATTGTTACCAGAAAAAGTGAGCCCGACTGAACTCGTAAAACGGGACGATGACCCCCCTTTTTTTCTAAGATTTCTTTTAAAACAGTTCTGTATTGCTAAATTCTTTGTAAGGAATACCATGACATGAGGAAAGTTAGTGTGTCCACGAAAACCAAGCGAGGCTTTGTGAAAGTAGGGTGGGTACCCTTACGAAAATTTCACATGCCAGTTTTCACATGAAAACACTATTTCATATGTGAAAATGTCCCAATTCCATATGTGGAATGATAATTTCGTATATGGAATTAATTTTCATATATGAGTCTTTCATTTAAAATGTGAAATGTTTCGTACACTTCCATTTCACATGTGAAATACGTATTTCATATGTGAAACGTTCCATTTTCGCATGTGAAATGAAAATTTCATGTGTAAAAATGTTCCAATTCGATATGTTTTTCACATGTGAAATGACATGTGAAATTTTCGTCAGGGTAGTAGGCCCGTGGCACTTCTGTAAAGCCTTCTGACGCCTGTAAGGTATTTAGTCACTAATTTCCTGACATGTCATTAATTTGTTTCAAAATCATCTTCAGGGTAATATGAAACGAAACATTTTTCGTTTTTCTGAGGATGACTCTGAAATAGAATTGAAACACTGCACATCCATCCTCGTGGATAGCGTTAAGTTGTTGCGAGAATATCTCGTACACTTAAATTGGATAATAACTCGCCTCCAATCCCTGTAGACTCGATAGCTCAACAGGTAGAGCGGCGGACCGGATTCCCGAAGCTGCGAGTTCAAATCCCGCTCGAGTCAACTTTTTCAGTTGACTTCAGCAGTGGAGGTTAAATGTGAATTTTTCATTAATTTGTAATACTATAATTACCTACTGCACTCAGAGTGAGTTTTGGTTAAAACTCTTGTCTCTTTTGATGTTCCCGTCTGATTCTTATGAGAGAATGATGTTCGCTTATGCATATACTGATAGGGGGAAATGAAAAATTTTCCCTTTTTTTGAAGAGAGTTATCATGATATTATTAAAGAAAAATCTGGGTGTTTTTTGCTTTTTAACAAAATTGATAATTAGGCATTTTTTAAAAGTTTGCCGATTTTCCGTTGGTTAAAAAAAAAATTAAAAAAGGGGATCCATCGGATTCTTTTACGAGTTACAAGTTAGGTTGATCAGTAATGAGAAGCCATTTTGAATTGTCAATGTTGCCATACCAACTGAATGAACACTTTTGGTAAGTTTTAGTATTTGATGCCACGTATATTTTTCTGTCTTTTACGTTATCTTTCATTCCTCCCCGAAGAATACTTATTCAGATTTTTTGAGGGTATAACTTGCGTTATTCCACTTATTAAGAAGCTATGTCGAGTCACATGAAAGAGAAAACATAATCCAGAAACAAACGTTTGGTAAATAACGCAAGATGTGGGCTTGTAAACAATACAAAATATATGGCGATAATAACATATTCATTGACATTTGCCCTCGCCTATCATTCTTTGACGAAATCTAATGACATCAGCTGTGTAGTCGGAATGGCAAAAGTAAGCGACTGTAATCAAATCCTTGATCTTGTCTTATTTTGATCTTGTATTATTAACTTCTGTTTTCCAGGCAGAAGAAAGTCGTTTCATATTCGTGAAGATAATGTGAACTGGTCCGCTGGAAAATTGTTGTATTATCATTCAGCACAACTTAAAACATCTGATCACAGGTACAAATAGAGGACCCGTAAACTGTTAGACTATTTGTTGGAAGTAACCATCCCGTTAGAAATATGATTTTGAAAAGTCATTCAAAGGCCTCCATCTCGAACTGACCGAGTCGTCATATTATCGGAATTTGTTCCAATCTGGAAGGAACTAGAACACATGGTCAATTCCTCATTGTCAGTATAGAAGGTGTCATAAAACCCGCTACGCTAAAAGTAATTAATGTTCTCCACTTACCACTGTTACAGGTAATTTGAGAGCCGTTTAAATTCTTGAGTCATTCTACTACCTATCGTTGCACCTGATTTTCGTTTTTCGATGCAGAATCCTAGTGTGGAGACCTTTCCCCAAATGCATTTTTATATTGCCCTACTGATTGTTTCTATATACCTCAGTTACACCATGTTTAACGGTATTGATATGTTTATAAATATGTATGTCGAGCAGGAAATTGTAACACGTGCTCTGACCAAAGAATTTATTCTTGCGAGCTACGGTTGCCCCACTGCAACCTCCAACGGGTCAGCGTATAATGATATAACACAAAACAGGTACATATATATATACACACAATTTTTGGACTGAACTTCTGGCAGACGATCTTCAGGGAGGATCGTGCATACGTGAAACTCTGATTAGCAGGAAATATATATTTTATATGTAACATGATTCTTCTTTGATCTACGTGTTTATTTTTTCCCTGTTTTTCATCAAATCTTTTCTTTTCCGAACGTTTTCCGGGTGGATTTAGCCCGCGAGGCCCATACTTAAAAAAACCGAACCGCTTCACAGCGTACGTTAACGGATTACGGACCGGGAAAAAATAAAATGGCGTATAGTTCTGGCATCGATTTAAAATTGTAGTCGCGTCAATTTTTTAAGAGAAATTCTGTAGCCTGTTTTGGAAATTAATGGGGCACGTTGGTGAGTGTTCGTAAAAAATGAAACCGTGGTCAACAATAGCTCTGACGCGATTAAAATTAACAAATTTATTGCATACTGTCAGAGTACTTCTCGAAACCTTCAATTGCTTCGTACTAGCAATCTTTGCCAATCAAAAATCATGCGACCGAGTCAACTTATATTCACCAATAACGGCCCATCGATTTCAACAGTAATATAAATGTAGTGTTCTGCGTAGGAAGTCTTGAACGACTTGTAGAAAACGAAATGGGTCGAGAAACTGCTGGAACTGAGGTATAGAAAAGCTGAAGTTTCTAGCGAAGGCTCTTTGTCGAAGTGAAATGTAAAATGGCAAGAACACTAGGTGGTATTTTTATAGAGAGAAAAAATCATGGGACGAAAAGATGACCAATGGGATTGAAAAATCAATAATCCGGGATGTGGCCAGCGAAAAATGAATACCGGGAATTAACTTCCAGATTTACAAGAGACATGCTCACAAGACGTGATCTGATGTACGGATTCGAACTTTTATTTCTCAATCCACAGGAACTAAATAAACTTTACAGGGACGTTTCTTTGTGGAATAATGGCGGATGAGGCTCGAGCGAAATTTTTCATGTTTATGCCAATTTCGATGCATATCTCGGGTCAGCTTAATGACTGATGGATTAAATTACAAGAATATGCTTCACGAAAACGGTATATTTCATACTGTTGGAAATAAAAATGTGATGTGCGGTACCGCAAAAATTGCCGCGAGAACCGGACGCTCAAAGTTTGTGCCGGTTGGTACCGCATCGCCCACCGTAGCTACATCCCTGATAACAAACTAATTAATGAGATGTAAATGATAGAAATCATTTGCTAAACGTCTATCAGTTAGCCGAAAAGGGGAGGACGTAGCAGTAGCCCCAAGGAAATGGTACTGCGCAAAAGTTAAAAGAAAACCCAAGCGAATAAAAGGGTTGCGAGCCAACCATTGTTTCTGTTTCATTAATTTTGTGCTGCTGATCTCTACCATACAATTACCTGTCTCCCGCATTTTCTCCGGATCCTCTTTTGTCCAAATAGCGCACCAGACATGCGATCTCGAAACTCCAAATTGATTTATTAAATTTTCGATGTTTTGAAATGTGCGATTTTTCATAAGTCATTTTTCATTAAACAATCGACGTTTAAAAGCTGTATGCGACTAACTTAGGCGCTTCTGTGACTGCTACCCCGTTCACTTTTCCACTGCTACCTGAGTCCGTGTAGCTCAATGGTCAGAGCATCTCACTTGCGATGCGAAGGTAATGGGCATGATTCCTGTCAGGGACTCAGAAAAGTTTTCATGGGTAAAATAGGTCAAGAACATCCGTACTAATCACGCGAAATTGATACTTTATGGACTAGGTCCATTTTATTAATTTTTTGTGAAATGTTGGGTAAAACCTGGCCATGTATGGTGTGTCGTGGTGTGAATTGTCTGGTCTGAATTGGTTCACTGTAACGTTAAATGGTGTGACGCAATGAAATGTGCAATGTATGTGGTGCCGTGCTGTTTTGTTAACTAGAGATGACTCGATGGCAAAAAAAATGCCGATATGCGATACCGATAGTTGAAGAACCGACATATACTCACTGTCGGCCGATATATCGGCAAAACCGATGTTTCTTTGAGTCGATGCGGTGAATAGACATAAACAAATTTTAAGCATAACAAAAGAACAAAATACTCAAATCAATATTTACAGTTGCTAGTGATTATAATAAAAGAAACAAAGAAAGACCACAACAAAATTCGTAAATATTAAAACGACGATGTTCGAATATAATATTTTAATATTTTATGTTAATACATGATATAAGACAATCATATGTTTCTTTTCTTCTTTGTCAATCAAAAATGTCTAGACAGTAACAACTTCTTACTAGTACCATTTGCAAGCAAGCGTAGAGCGTGCAAATTTTTATCGTTTGTTTACGTTTTAAACTGATTAAACGACTGGTTTCTGGTTTAGTTGACAGGACATACACCGCTGACCGAATAGATTTGCCGATAGCTGAGCATAGTGAATGCCAATCGTCCGATAGCCGATAGTGAAAAAAATTGCCGTATATCGGCTTTGCCGATGTTTTGCCGATATATCGGGTCATCTCTATTGTTAACTTGTGATTGGCTGGAATAATTTAAAATAAGGCAATCGTTTTTGCTTAAAAACAAAATTTTTCAATTGTCCAGGCCAGTTGTCGCTCTGATCGAAATAGAAATCCAGTCCCTTTGTAAGGAAAAAGAAGCAGCTGTCCATGATGATGTTATGAAAGCTATGGGCCCAGCTGATCCGACTGTTATAGTCAGCAGTTCTGATGGCCGTTGTGAAATAAATCACGAATTCTTGTTATCAGAATTGGAGAATGCTGGAAACGTCGTTCTCGTTAGGTGGGTCATTTGTCGTGGACGACTTTACGTTGAGCTGCGATCAAACTAGCTCTTGATCTATTTTAACTTTAATCATCTAAAACCATGTCTACCCAATTCGCTTTTCTTTGAGCAAGCATGTTACTGACTGGTTTGTTTGCTGTTTGTTTTGAAGAGTTATCGATGAAGAGCTGTTAGTTACATTTGATGACGGAAGGTCGGCCTTGAAAGCCCTAGAGCTTCACGAAAAAGAGGTAACACGGCCAGAATAGTCTTGTGGATCGTGGCTTCGTTTGACAAAAATTGAACGTGCAGTTGTTTTTAGTTATTGCGGTTATTTCAGTCATAGATTTGTATTGTGTTTTATGATGTTACGATGCGTTGCATAACTTAGAACTTTGCATACATTGAGTCGGGATGGGGAGTGGTGTAGTGATGTATGTATATACTGTGCGTTGAGTGGATTTGTGCGACGTTGCGACGAATTGTGTTGTATATAAACTCTGAACAGTAAGCCTGCTCATGTGGGAGCTTGGTAAATATCAGAACAACAGAGGACGTTTGTCAAGCTCGTTTACTCAGAAAAACG
>JBAHVQ010000464.1:0-29226 GCA_036872915.1 Nanipora kamurai | reverse complement strand
ATTCAGAGATTACCTCCAGTCATGGCACCTCATGGTAAGGAATTATCGCTTGATATTAAGAAATCGATCATTTCCTTACACAAAAAGAAACAGGGCTATCAGAAGATAGCCACCATACTAAATTTAAGCAAGAGTACTGCGGCCAAAGTTGTTCAGCACCACCAGAAGTATGGCACAGTTAGATCAGTAAATAAACGTACCGGTCGACCTCGTGAGCTAACAACTAGATCAGACCGTTATGTAACGAGAGAAGTGTCACAAAATCCAAGAAAAAGTGCTTTCGGGACATAGTGTAGCTCACCGTTTGAGTCTTGGTACCTTAATGGTTAGAATGTCTCAGCGGTCATCAGAAGGTTGCGGATTCGATTCTCGTCTAGCGCTCAGGAAACGCCCTTCTGACATGATGAGCTTGTCAAACGTTCGTTGGTCGTCTGATATACTCCAATCTCCCACATGAACAACGTTTGTGTTCAGATTTCAATAAGGCACGCTCATTAGTTTGGGTATATGAGTAAATTTGCCATGCTTTTTGTATTGTTAACGCTTGGGATTTACCCTAATTTACTGTTGCGTGTAAACGTTTGACTCTTTCACACTTTCATTGTTTTGGGTTTTAACGCCTTACAAATTAATGCAGTAGGAGATTTGTAAAGAATACTGATTAAGTTTTAATGAGGTAGCGATTTTTACACACAGTGACACTGTATATATACAATACAAAACTCAACTGTTGAGTCCGATATCTTTGTGTTGCAAAAAGTGTCTGCGAAATGATGGTCGAAATCCATGGTAGTGACCACTGAACTAAATCATATAACTGTATGATAACATGGCTGGAGGCTCATACCGATAAATCTATTTGGTCCAGTTGGATCCGGTTGATGCATAAAGGTGGACAAATTCCCAACGCAGCCAGGAGAATAACCAGGCATGGTTTCACGCTCTAGTGGCTTGAAACGTTTTGAACGTAGGTAGCAAAACTACCGTTCATGAACCAACGTTTCGACATTCTTGTCTAGTTTCTTAACCATGAGCACGACGTCCCTATTTATATCCCCAGAGAATTACCGAGGACGTTATCTACTAATAAGATGCAAATAGGCATCACATAATAGACCACCAGCATCGCTATTCAATGAAGTGGAGGTATCAGTGATGTGTTACACCTCCAGACAATGTCTTTGATGGTATTGTAGATTGGTGGTAATATTTTTGGAATTTTCTCACTCAATCTGATGGTTGGTTTCGCACATGCGCTCCAACAAAGCAGAAAATTTGGGGTTTTTCTGAGAAGAAAACTGCTTTTTGGCGCTCTTTTCAACGCTTCCAAACTGACATTTCACCCAAAACATTTGCCCAAAAGCTTTTCTACACGTTGGGACATATTTTTGCAAAGCCTAAAGCAACCTCGATCTCACACTCTCCCCCTTCTTCTTTTCATCGAGAAGTATATTTCACTTATTTTTCCTCTAATTTGACGATCTTGCTTCGAAGAAATTCGTTCAATTCACCTGCCCCATTCGTATTTCTCTATTAAACTTCTTATGCGATGTTTTCGCTATCCCAGTCTTTACCAGTCTTTTTTCTCCCGGCCACATTTAAAAAAGCCCAACTTTACCGTTAAAAAAACATGTGAAGATGAACTTGAGTGCAAGTTTGACTCAAGAAAATCATAAAAACGTAAAAAACCCACCGCCTTTGCAGGCACTTTAAATGGAGAACTACATCAATAATGACATAACCATTGAAATAGCCACCATATTATGAAGAGGGTTTTAAAAACTTGTTTCACAGTATGAACTATTCAAAATAATATAGTGCAAAAAAGAAAGAACTCGGCTTTGAGAACACACAACATGTAGAATAAAACATAAAACGGATCTATTTTGACTCACGACTACATACACTAGTCTCTACCTCATGATCTTTAAAATCTGCATAAATACCAACTGGAACGCTACATCCTCCATCCTTAAATAGATAATCGGAATTTAAGTCAAATCTGCCTCAATCTGATCGAACATAGATCTTATGTAAGTCACATATTAAACGTATCAAATCCGTAAGTTAGATTTTCTGAGATATCCTAACAGGATCAATGCTTATTTTTGATAGGTCAGAAACTGAGATATATTATATTATAAAATATCTTACACATTTACCATGTAATCAAGGACACAACGAATTCCAAAATAACAAACCCATACTTTTTTCAAATGTACTTTTTCATTTATTTGTTTTCACTTCGTCTCAAGGCTGGCGAGAGCGAATTTTCTCAGGAGCCACATGCGGACTACCGATATTTAATATATTTACTTGGAACGAAATCAACGAACGTCCACCACGGTGTATAAATGAGACGATCATATCTCCATTTAACAGAAAGGCAAACGTCATCGTTTTTCTGGGAGTAAAATAGAAAGAACATCAAATACACAGCGCTATTGCCCGTCCGACGAAATGACCTTGACACAGTTTATCTGGGCGTAATCCAAAACCAAGAGAACCATCGTATAAAAAAATAAAACAAATAAATTGCTTTATGGTTGAAATTCTAAAGAATAACTCGCGTTTAACTAGGCAAGAATGTAATTAAGCAATTTTTTATTTAATTATACCCCTCTCATTGCCTTCTTTCTTCAAAATTTTCTTACTATCCTCGCATTTTTCTTGATTGATTCTTACAAAGCCTGGTTTTGATTTATGTAGCTACGCATGCGTCACTGTAACAAAAAACTGTCAGAATGCGTTGGGAATCCTCCTTAGCAAATTTTGTCGACCGTCCTTTGATTACTGGAAAAGCATTAAAACTTAATTAAGAAAGAATATTGACAGAACACACTGTTGTTGTCTTTACATTATGGTATCTTTCCAGCTATCACCAGTATGCCATCTTGCAAGTTATGCTTTCATGAATGAAGTTACAAAATCAAAACTGCCTGGCCTGGTTGCTCGAAAGGCGACTGTCGTTAATTCGCCATGAAAAGTTGACCAAGTGTCCAGTGTTCAAGAGACCATTAGCTTAACCCCAGATTGGTGAAAATTTGCTGGAGAATTTGAACTTAATTGGTCAACTAAAATATACGGAATTAAAAGAACGGATTAACAGGTAATCCTGGCCCAGCGCTAATCGTACTTAGGTCACACATCTTCTGGGCCCGGTTGTTCGACGGACAATTACCGTTAATCTTTTGCATGCATACTTCTCATTCCTTCAGATTTACTGATACTTACTAGTGATCGTAGATAAGCTCTTTCAGCAGCACAGCAAATCAATGTAGGCAAATCATTTAACTTGGAGATTAATTTAAGAATTTCTTCATCATTACTCCGTACTTCAACAGCAAGGGCACCCTGACAACAATAGAATTGAAAATTACGTGTTAATACATAATTTAGTATTCTTGTATATACCATACAACCATCTACAAAAGCCTGTTCTTAAAAGAAGTTTCAACTCAAATTGATAAGTTGAAAAATACATGATGTCAAGTTTGTGGAATACCACGTTTTATTTTATCGCTAAGATTTCGACCTGTTGACTTCATCTGATCAATTGCCAATAGCCCTTTGGCTCACGTCATATAACCGAAACAATTGTTTTAAAATCACGCAAGAAAACGTAGCGTCTAATTTTAATCAAAGTTTCTTTGATCAAAGTATAGCTTGATCAATGCAGAAAGAGGGTTTAAAAGGGGATACAAAAGCACTGATACCGTTCAAAAATCTCATGAATCTAGTCTCTGAAAAACATATACCGTCTACTCTTTGAACAAACGATCTTTAAAAGTGCAAACAGCTAAAACTTTTTTCTTCAAAGTTCGATAACGAAAGACCACGTCACTACGATCAAAGAAAATTTGATAGGTTAACCCGTTCACTGCGATCAATCTGGTCGATTTCTTGCTTAGAATCATGTTAATTTAGACAAATCATGTTAATTTTAATTCTTGCTTAGAATCATGTTATCCCGGATCATAATATTAACTTGAGACAAAATACTGAACAATTTTACTTATTTAATACCGTTACTGTATAACAATAAAATCTGTAGAACAATAAAATCTCAATCATTTTTGACATTTAAATATTTTAAATAAGTAGTTGAAGATTGATTGGTAATCAATTATACATGTATTATACTATACTTTAACTTGTAAATAGCTCTTGAATTTTATTTTAGTAAATAGTCTAGAATTTTAAATAATTATGCTTGTACTATTTTATATCATGTCTTATATTGGAAAGAACTCGTTAATTCAGTTGTAACTGCAAGAGAGTTTTCTAATAAACAACAACAATAATTCGAGAAGTAGCCAGCAGAATGCTCCGTGGGAACAAATTTGTCAGCTTTTTATACATTGCTATGCACCAAGAACAGAAATTGGCCCTATTAATCTGAGTGTAAACATAACCTAACTTAAAAAAAGTTATATCAACTTGAGAGGGCATTGTACCCAAATGCCTCTCAACCGAGGGTAACAAATTTGAAAGTCATTATCTTAGATAAATTGGGGTCAAGCTACTTCACTTTTGTATCTTGTTTTTTTCTTTATTTTTTTAAAAAAAAAAGAATACAAAAAATTCAGGAAAAAATTTTCAATACACGAACCGTTCTTAATTACGGTGAATTCAACGTTTTTTAACAAGTTGAAACGAGAATTACAGGTAAACTCGCAAACGTGAGCTCTCAAACTGACAGTAAAGGGCCTGGACTTCAATTTGCCCCCAATTTACTCAAAACGGCGATGTTCAATTTGTGACCAATTTTCGCGCCCATGCTCCCTCTAGTTTTAAATGATTTCTATGTTTAATATCACATATCACTCATGATAAAATCCACATAATGACCAAATCCATGAAATACGCGGCACGCATGTCAAACATTCGACTTGTGTGTCCAATGAACTGAAAAAATATGTTCTAGAAAAACTGCCTTGTATGAAGGAATGTTTTAAATTATAAAGATTTGCCTTTATCGCTTCCCCATACTTCGCTTAGTTCTTAAGATATTAAGATATTAGAAATAAAGTAGCGATTTTATGGAACAGTATTCCAGAATGTGTTAGGGCTGAAAGAAATTAAATGTCATTTGATGAAACATCTTAAAATGCGTAATTTATCAGACACTGATTTTGAAACTTACATGAACAACAAGGATTCAAATTATGTATATTTTAAGTAGATATTGGAAATTTATAGTACTTATTAATGTTGTTTTTTTGACATTACAAATCATAGGCTTTAAGTTTGGAGAAATAGTGAGATGGTTAGTTACGACCACATCAGCATTTTGCTACGGCATGCAAATTGTATACACTATTATCGTGTTTAAATAAATGTTCTAGATTTGATCAATCCTTTGAAGTTTTGCATGGTGATAATTGATATACTATAATAGTTTGTGGAACACCACGTTTTATTTTAATGCTAAGCTTTCGACCTGTTGACTCAGGACTTGATTCGGTTAATTCTTTTACTCAGTTGTCTTTAGTTTTAGTTAATTAAATTGGAGTGTTGCTGTCTTGCGTGATTTTTAACAGTTGTTTCGTATTTATGACGTGAGCCAACAGGCCGTTGGAAATTGCTCTGATGAAGTCCTGAGTCAACAGGTCGAAAGCTTAGCATTAAAATAAAACGTGATGTTCCACAAACTATTATAGTATGTTCTAGATTTGTTTCATATGTAAATAACATCCTGTATACGTCACTTTAAATCGTGACTTGTGGCGAAATTAGGAATATCTTTGTTGATATAAGACAGAGTCACTTGAAACTGTGCATGTTTAGTGTAGTTGTCAAAGTTAACACGCAAAATAAAAAAAACATGTGCGATATGCGATGTGAAGTATACTGAATGTTATACACCTTTCAAACAAATGTTAATATCATAAGAACGGAGTGAGGCATAGTAGATGTTGTTATGAAAGCAATATTTTGACAATTATTTTTTTGCCAAGTAATTTAACTAAATTTACATTAACGCAATAGTGAGTAACTGAACTGAAACCGAACTTTTGTAATTGGAACAATACAATGGGCTTCAATTTTGCATAAAAAGCCGCTTTTTGCAGCTTGTTTTCTCTCTCTTTCTGTATTCACGTCCCAAAGTGGTTAGAAGTGTAAAGGTGAACTAGTACAAAAATAAAACGATACAAGAACGACTAAGTTTTCAATAGAGCTGTAAAGGCCAAAGTTATAATTCAAAAGGTTCTGACAAACGGAGTTACCTCCAGAATTGTTTTTCACTTTGTGGGCACTTTGGGGATTTTTATAATTAATGAATAAAGCAAACCAGTTACCTGTCCTACTGCATACAATAAGTCTGGAGGGGTAAGTATCTGTATAATAAGAGAAAAGTTATTAATTTTATTAAAAAGAGCAACCATTTTAATCCATCACGATATATCATTTTGAAACCATTTAACTTACTTTTTCACATGCAACCCACAATTCCTTAGGAAATCCCACTGGTTTTGTTTAATTTTAACTCCATAGTTTTCCTGGATTTTACCCATTACCAGTAATACCCATAAACACCCTAATAACAAAATTTTATTTGAAAAATGTGTTATATGCTACTCCACTTCCAAAGTGGACAGCGTGCAATGAGTCGGGTCTTAAAAGTCAATCAAGAATAATTAGAACCAACAACTACCCAAGGTTCTCTAAGGCCGAAATGGTTTGTAAACAGAATACAACACTTTGACACGAAAAAATAAGCAGCAAGTTGGTGGGATAAGAGACTTTTCTCTTAGAATTTTGATTCCTGACAAATCAAAGAAATCAATGCTGCTTACACTATTTATCGCATAACTATATCGAAATTTTGTACCCTTCCCTCTCGCAAGTTCCACTCAGTTAATTACTATATTCTAATAATTAATAATAATTAATTTTAAAAATGATTTTCAATTTCTTTCAAATACGTAGTGACAGGAATGACAAGTGCAGCACCACTAAAAGTTAGTTTGAGTCCTACATGGGATGAACGGTGAGACGCTCCAACCATTGAGCTACCAAGACTCAGATGATGAGCTAAGTTGAGGTTCGTCGTATGTACTGCCTAAGCGGAAACCACAATATGATAATGATGGAAACATTGAATGCTGAACACAAATGTTCTATGTGGGACCTTGGAGTATATCAGACTATCAATGAACATTCGTTAAGCTCGTAATCTCAGAAAAACGGTTTCTGAGCCCTAGACGGGCGTCCAACCTGCAACTTCCTGAACATGAGCAAGATTTATGCTCAACATTCCAAATTTCCATCATTATTATCATATCGCGGTTTCCGTTTAGGCAGCACATATGACGAACTTGCTATTTATCTCACCATCTGACTCGCGGTAACTCAATGGTTGGAGTGTTTTTCGGAAATTACGAGCTTGACGAACGTTCTCTGGTCGTCTAACATACTCCAAGCTCCCACATGAATGACAATTGCGTTCTGAATGAAAAACTAAAGCAATAACAGATAAAGTAACATTATTTGGATTAACCTTGGATTATGAATTAAGATTTGATACGTATATTGCTAATATATGTTGTAAACTAACCAATCAAATTGGTGCTCTACAGAGGCTCAAGAACGTACGTGCACAAAAGGGTTAAGGCAGTAGGGAATATATGTCATCCAGCTCCTTTGCTTAATATCTGGTGTCAATACCTTTATTTGGTCAGTCATATGAGGTATTTATCTTAGTTTCACAGCCAGTTCACAAATCCTTGCAAGATATGGTAGGTAACTCTAGATTTGTGTATTAATATTTTTAAATTATCGATAATATTTTTGAAGCAGTTATTATTTCATTAATCTTCCGTGGCTCAGTAAAATTACGTGTTAAGCCTTGGTCAAACGGCACGTGATAGTCGATGATAGTTGAAATTCTCGCAACCGTTTGTCTATCAACTTTCATCGACTCTCACGCACTATCATCGACTATCATAGACTATCATTTACTTTGAGCATGACCAAATTTTCTATGGTTTTCAAGTTTTTCCCGTTTGACCACTCGATGATGATAGTTGATGATGGTTGATGATAGTTAGGCACCATTGACTATCATCAACTATCATGCACCGTACGACCAAGGCTTTAGGTAGTAACAGAAACACCGGCAGGTAAAGGAATCATCTGTTTATAATTCTGAATTTATTTCATCTGACATCTCGCCGCGTATCAGTTTTCTTCAAAAAGTCCACAAGTACCTTACCACACATGAACTCAGACTTCGTTTGAAAACTCTCTCTTTATCTATCTTAGTCTAATTCAAACAGTAAACAAGCTCACCTGGTTAATTCTATCATGCCAGTTCATTCTGTGTATTCCAGCCACGGCCAGCACAAGACCATCATATTTATTATCTTCATCGAGCTTTCGCAGGCGAGTGTTTAAATTACCCCTCTAAAGACAACAGCTGAGTCAGGGAAAGTTATTAAGATTTTATCAAACACTATCTGAGAACTTCCAAGAGGCGGTTTCATCTTAACCTGGGTTTTTAACCCAGAGTCTGACAAGAATAAAGCATACTTCTATTTCAGACATTCACGGTGCCATGCCCAAGAAGGTAAAGTCAAACTACTTCATGAAAAAAACAAATGATTTGTTGGGTCTAAATGGCTAAACTTATTAAAGATCCTTAAAAATTATGGGGCATCCACAGATGATTTGAAGTCCTTTTATTGTGATGTCATAAGGCCAACTTTCGAGTATGGAGCTCAAATGTGGCATGGCAACCTGACTCAAGAACAGTACTGAAAGAATATAAAAACGTGCACTTAGGATAATCCTTCCTGGATATGAGTATAATGATGCCTTAAGAGAATGTAAATTGATATCATTAAAAGAGCGAAGGAATGACTTATGCATCGAACTCGTTAAGAGTATGTTACAAACCACACACAAACTACATGGCCTACTTCCAGACAAACACTCGAACATAAAAGCGAGCGAAACCAGAGCAAATAATAATAGAATTTATAACTTTTCCTTCAGAACAGAACGTTTTAAACGTAGTCCTTTAGTTTTTGCTATTGACAGATATAATGCAAGTAGAAATTAATAGTTTTAAGTGAATTGATAATTTTAACTTTACACTGATTATTGTACATATGTATACATATCTAATTTATCCTTTTAAAATTTTCATAGGGGTAGAGTCTTAGAGTTATTACAATATATATAAAATTTTTATTGTAAACACATGATAATTTAGCCTGTATTTGTTATTACAATGTGTTAAACAAACCATTACCAAATTCATAGCATTTCATACGGTAAATGACTTCGATTCTGTGAAAGTTGGCTTGATTTGATGAAAACTTACTTATTTGATTGTCACCATAGAGTCGATGTCAACGTGCAGGGTCTGCAGTGATTGAAAACTAGTCCAAATTGAATTTTCGCAATGAACATTGCTAGGACGTTTATTATCAAATATTTTTATAAACGATATAAATTACTGTTTTAGTTCGACTATATGCGGACGATACCGTCCAGAATTGTCGATCACTACACAATGGTCATAAAGTTCATGATTAATAGCGAATTTAGCACAATGTCCGGCGAATAGTTTAAATCAAGTTATCTCACTACATTTGAAGGTAGGACCAAGTTAACTGAGCATAAAAATGTGACTTCTACCTAGAAGGTACTACAGTCGAAACAACGATATATCTAGAAGTCCTTTGATTGAAAAAAGACTTCATGCTCGCTTATAACGATCTCACTAATGGAATTGGTAAGGACGGCCTTCGAAAAAACAGTTGTTCTTCTAAGAATCAAATGTTTCATTGACCTTTACCGGCTGAACGTCTTCTCTTGGCAAGTAATATCGTCTGGCGTTTGCTAGAGTAAAATAATAGAAGTGTGACCCCACTAGAAAAGAGTTAAATTTGAAGTCGTGGTTACATTATTTAAAGCATTCATTTTTCCTCGTTCGGAGTATTGGTAGGTATTGGAAAAGTACTATAAGTAAACTAGAAAGCGGAAATTAGTGTATCATTAGAACGATTCCCGGTCTTCGAAAATGAAGTCGTTGACAGATATTTTTATTCAATAGTTATTATTTTATGTGTGTAAAGGAACAGGCTATGTCTTTAGAATTATTAAGCTTCCTCTAGTGAAATATAACTTGTGAGAGTCTAGCAACTTACAATAGTTTCCTTTCATAACCAAAAAAACTCATATTCTACATAACCAGCCATCCGTAAAATGACTTGCCAAACCAAGTGAAGCAATTGATGCCACGAGTTTTCGTAAAATTTATCAGCAAAATAAAGCTTAACCCTTTGATATATGATACTTAATTAGCAACCATTTCTATTTATTTTTAAATTAAAATGTTTCAGTTTGGCATTTATAATTCATGCTATTAATTACACCATTGGAAATGGAAATCAGATAATGATTGGTCAAAAAATGAGTATTAAATAATCACAAAGAAAAGGATACAACACTCTCAAACTTCAAATGAGGATATTTCCTCATAAGTTGTGCAATTCTTCGCAACGAGCTGGTACCAATCACACTGCAAAACACAAATAATACATTTTGATACTTTACGTTAGCTGAAACTTGCTAATAGTCTAATTTGATTAGGTAGCTGCTCGCCATCTAATCATTTATAGCGAGTACGTGGCTTCTCGTGATCCCGTGATTCTACGAGTATGCTCTGCGTTTCAGAGGCGAAAGAAGGTGAGCCTGGATGGATTACAAAGAGATTTGAATATGTAAATCCATAATTTTATTCGAAAAGGGCTGATTGGTTAATATTTTCAAAGTTTTTAGAGCATTTCGAAACCTCAAAATTACAAAACGAAAACTACAACTGGCATACCCGCGGTTTATAGTCGGCGGGAACAAAATAGAAACACAAATTGTGTGGGTAGAGTTCCTAAACATGTCCAAGTCTTATATAAGTCCCTGTATAAACTCCTTAAGTAATACGAGAACTAATTTTTTTTGTTCAGCCATGCAGCCACGCACCTGAGGTAGAAGCCTTACTAAATAATCCCGATAACCTATCGTAAGTGATGTAAACTGAATTCTGCTTACACCAGGTGACAACTCCTCGTTTACATTGATATGACCTAAATCAAAACTGTTGTTCGTCGCAAACAAAAGCGAAACTCTGAAAAAGTTTTATTGAAAGTAAGTGGAAAAATTAAAGTTTGCGGTCGTACTTCAAGGCATGTAATAAGTGACAGTTTGTGACAACTTATATAAGGTGAAGTTTGCTTTTTAAACATTTTAATAAGAAGGTAAAACTGCCGAAGACGACGTTTCAATGTCCATCAGGCGTAATTTTCAAGTCAGAGTGAACAATATTAAAATGTCGATTATTTCATTAAGTTCTAGTGAATAAATCAGCAAAACTCTAAGGATTACATTAAAAAGGTAAAATCTAGTTACAATTCGTTTATATAAAGATAGTTTAGAGCGTAACGAGTCTATTTCAGTATTCAGAGATGGTTTTAAACCCTTTATCAACAGCATCTTATAAACAAGACAATCACATTAGGTTTCCCATTTCTTTAAGATTCAATATTCAAAAACGTTCAATATTCTGGGTTTCTCGGCGCACTTGCAGATGTTAGCCCACGACCGATCTTTTATGCTCCTCGATTCTTCATGGAAATGCCAGCATGTAAAGCCAACATAACCAGCTTCGCACTGGTCACACTTGAAATGGCAAACCACATGCTGTTGGTTGAGAATCCAAGGTTTGCGTTCCTTAATTAATAATTTTTCGGCTTGTAAAAACTCAACTGTTATACCGAGGTCTGTTAGTTGTCTTCTTACGGCATTAGCTGATATTTGGTCCTTAAACGGCAGGACAATGCGAGTTGCTTTATTTTCTTTGTTTCTGCTATCTTGCTGAACTTCTTGCAAGTTCTATTGGTCTGCAATAAATATGTTGATGATGGATTTTATTGACGAAATATATTTAAAATTGAGCAACATAGCCTTCAGTGTTTTTCATTCTTCTAGAAAGGCTTTCTTCGGGGACGACAAGCAATGTCTCTATGTAACATCATTCGGTTTCTTAAGGAAACCTCGGATCCTTAATTAACATCATGTGGTTTACTATTTCAAATGTGACCATTGCTAAGCTGATTGCACCAAGAACCGAGGAGCATAAAAGACCAGGTTTGGCCAAACATGTACAAGTGCACCAAGAAACACAGAATATTGAACGAATTGAACTTTCGAATCTTAAACAAGTGCAAAACTAAATTTGATCGTCTTGTTTATGAGATGCTTTTTATTAACGATCTAAAACCATCTGACTCGTAAGGACTCGTTACATTCTAAACTGTTTTAGACTTGTATATTTTATTGCATTTATGAACAAAAAATTTACTAAGTAAACTTGTAAATTTTAACTACATTTTATCTTTTTAATATAATCCTTAGACTTTTACTAATTTATTAAACAGAACTTATTTAAATTTTCGACATTTTTTATATTGTTCACTTTCACTTGAAAATGATGTCGGATGGACATTGGCGTTGTCCTCGCCAATCTTACCTTCTTATTATACAAGGTGTACGTCTGAATTCTAAGCAAGCTTCGGATTCGTCAGGGGGATGGTTGCCTCTCTGCTCCTGTTTATTCCCCACTTGATTGGCTTATTTTCTAGTTGTTTTATCCAAGGTTATCCAAAGTTTAAGATTCCAACCATTCATTATTGTGGCTGAATCCGTGTAGTGAGAAAAAGAGTTGAGGTCCGATTGAACGTTCGAACATTGCTGTTCAAAGTTGGTCGGCATTATTGGCTCCTAATGGCAGAAAAGCGGTTACACAGTCCAATATTTACTGCACCTCATCTTTTGCTGGTCAAAGTTTTGGACCGAAAGCAAACTTTAACCCCAAAAATCATCAGTAAAACCAATATAGCCAAATTATGGTGCTAAGCAACTAACATAGTTGGACGAATTAATGTTTTAAAATATCCGCCGGATTAGCTGCGCTTGCATTTGTTTAAGTCGAAAACTTAGCCAACCGTTTGCCTTATTTCAGTGTGGCCCAGATGTGATCAAAGAATCACATAAGGAGGAAAAGTAACAGCAAAATGGGAGCGTGGAGAGCAGTCAGTAGGGTGAATTGAATTGGTTCTTTTATGATGACTGCACTTTTCGTTTGGAAATCTGTGAAGGTTGCAATTGAACACTTGAACAGATCCAAGAATGGACTGCCCCATGAAGACAAAGTCGGATTTCTTTTTACCTAAAGCAATGCTTATGCTTCACTATTACGTAGTTTCGAGAAATTAAGGAACGCAAGTCATTTTTAACTAAAATTACTAAACATTGTTTACTTCCAGGTTCTTAAATCGTAGTTGCTTGGACTTCGTCAACGGTCATCACCTCCAAGGCATTTTTAAGCTCATAATGTAATTGTCAATTATAATTCAGAGCGATGTGATATAGCTAAAACGTATCGGAGATGATCCAGTGCTTTTTTTGAGTGAAGTGAATTAAATTGAACTAGTACATCCCTTACCTTCCAGCTGGCAAATTTTCAAGAGTACGCCCATTGTGTTTCTTGTTAAGAATAACAGCATCATGCTTGTCATCACGTCTGGTTAAGAAAGTCCGTAAAAGAAGTAAAGAAATGAAAGGATACTCTACGTTAAAAATAAATGTACAATTTATAAAGTAAAGTGATAAATCAATAAAATGAAAAGCTATCACACACACAAACTGAGAAAACTCGATCTCGAATATAATCATTACAAATATCTAAATAACCACTGGACAGTACAACTAGACGTTCTTGTGAACTCCGGCCTTCTCGCAGGGCAGCTTTACATTTTTACGGCTTTTACTTTTTCCAGGCGTGGAATCTGTCGCTCTCTACATTTCCCAAAACAACAGCGTTGATACTTTGTAACCAGCGTTCAACTCTCGTTGTGATCACTATATAATTAGTCTTTTTGTTAAATTAACTGATAATTTATTTAAAATGCAATACTCTAATACAAATGTAAATTCGTCGTTAATATTTTCTTCAAGCTCAATTTTATTACCTGCTGCTAAGAAAATGTTGGTATCATCTGCGAAAATTCTAATAGAAAACTTATTTGATAAGTAAAGCAAACTTGAAGATGATCATGATTGATTGAAAGTATTTGTTTTTAACTTAACTTTTTAACTTCTCGACCATGTACATATACACAGCATTTTACGGACAGTTCTAATATAAACTTTTGATGGATTTTAATACGTCATTTATAAACCAAAGCTTATTTAAATGCCTTAATTTACCATTGGGATGCCAATTGTAAGGACATGTTCATCAGTCATTTATTGAATTTCATCTAAGATTCTTGTAGTGACATAATGCAGATCCCACTTGAAGAAAACATTTCATTCCAATTAAGTGCCCAATTCCATTAACGTAAGTTTCTCTATCTTACTTTGAATAATCCCCGTAAATATTTGCTTTTTTAGTTCGGTTCGGAAGTATATGAACCACATAAAATACGTAAAGATAATCTGAAGTATCTTAACGATGGTGTATTGGATTCATATTTAGGTAACTTTTACGCCGCCTAATAATTATATTTTGACTGATCAAGTGATGTTAACACCCGATCTAGAGCTCCAGTAAATGACCATTAGGATGGCGGTACAAACAGCCAAGAATTGCGTTGCCTCGTTCATTTCCAGAGACATTTCAACTCAACATGATTTAGCATTACTTACATCGAACTTAAGTTTGACCAATGTCAAGTGAGCTCGACCTAAATGACCTTGACCATGCATCGACTTATTCTAGATCCCCCTCCAACATTCAGTACACCACACACAAAATATTTTAGTATTCAAAATATGTTATTCTCAGCAATCGTACACCAAAGTATTTACAAATATATAACGTTACACCACTTCCCCACAAACAGCTTCCTCGTCATTCCAGCTCTTCGGTAGCACTAACCGGTAAATTCCTCCAATTCCCAGACCACTTGGTAACTGTGTTGGGAGATCTTTTAGTGAATGTACAATAAAGTCAACTCTGCAAGATTATAGAAACATTCCGAATACTCTATATCTTGCTTATCATTACTTTTACTGGCAACTAAACTACAAATAAGCATTAAAAAGCATTATCTGTTAAAGTAAATGGTTTGAACCTGGGAGAATCGTGACATGTTTGTGGAAGTTGATCATCCAGGTTAGTGAAGTTTTGAGAAAGACTGTTGGTGGAAGTGACTGACGTTTCGACAGCCTTAGCGGCGGTCACCTTCAGAGTCAAAATGTCAGGTTCACCTGTATTTTTATCTAGTTCGTGCGTCATAAGTGGGCGGTCGTATGAGTCATAGTGTGATTGTTTGTGAAAAGAAGTGGGTGTGGTTGTGTAGGCGGTAATTATCAGTTTGTCGAACTGGTTTTTGTTCTAAGTTCGTATGAACTAAGGCTGTCGAAACGTCAGTCACTTCCACCAACAGTCTTTCTCAAGACTACACTAACCCGGACCATCAACTTCCACAAACATGTCAAAATTATCTGTTCCAATACATACCGGAACAAAGTTGTGTCATTTCGGCATTAACTGTTAACATAACTGTTAATTTAAACTGTTATTAAGGTAAAAACGTTACAAAAAGCAGCTTAAGAGTTCTGTAACAAGACGTAATATTTTCGTGAAACCCCAACCCAATTGCAGTGCAAGGCAAAATTCACAAACCACTGCATCCAGTACAGGGACGGACATAACCCCTTCTGATCAGGGGATATCCAACTTGACCAGCCCGAATGTTCTGCTTTTTTAGAAATTGCCCTAAGAATCATATTTTATTATTTGTAAACCGTTGTAAGCCACATTTTTATATTTTGCCCGAATTTTGGTGTGGGGGGTATGGCCCTGATTTTGTATAACAAGGTCTGTCAAATGAAATCTTTTCGTTCCATGAGACTTTTTCTTGCGTTATGATTGCATAAAAAAGTAGAGCAGCAGTTATCCTTGCAACGTTGCGTAGAAAATTGTCGACCCATTGCATGCAATTCTTTAAGTGAAATTTACTTAGTGAATCTAATACAGTAAAGCAGTAAGTTACTCAGCATGTGATCCGTTGAAATTCTCGCTTGATAATTGTTGAATTGATAACTATTTTAACATCCTTTAATTTATCTCGTAATGGTGTTACTTTGTAGCTTCAAGTTATCCTTGCAGCGAGAAATATTACCATCTGTCATGTGCAAATTTGACATACGCCATTAATAAAACATTGATACAAATAGTTCGATAGAACTTATTCGCTATGCATCGCGGGTAGTTCCAGATTACCCAGGGGGCAAACGGCCAGAAATTTAGGCCGAACAACACAAATTTGCCCCTGTAGAGACTGGAACTAGCCTCACTGCACCGGAAACTTAGCATCGGGAATAAGGACCATTATGTTTGATAATTGTTACAAACACCTCTCAGCCAGCAAAGCGTCCTCCAGTTCCTTAGTAAATAATGCTTTTTCTCCAATCTGCAAAAACGATAGGCGAGTATCATTTACTTTAAATGTAATTCTTGGTAAGTTTGCATGGCGATATATAAATAAGTACTATTTATGATAGACAACATGTAAATTAAGTTGTTCTTAGATTTATATGGTGCATTTCAAGTTACTGCTCACGGAAGTCACTTAATTATCATGGACTTAACACAAATTCTCTGGGTTAAAGTTATCGTTTTAGCTCCCCTTCATCCAATAACAAGCCATTCATACAAAAAACCAAGGTAATAAAGATGAAAGAAAGAGAAAACCGGATCTAATGCGGTGTGGCTGGTCAAGCTGACACGTCAGCATTCTGTAGGGCCCCCGTTAAGCTGTTTACTTGATTCATACGATCATATACCACATACAAGCGAGCGTTCGTGTATAATATACATCATACGTTAGTTCACTAGTACTTTGTTTAAACCAAGGCTTAAGCCTAAGCCTAACCTTAAGGTGAACAGTAAATCGACGCCTAAATCTAACCCTAACTCTAACCCTGGTCCTGACTGGGAGTCTGATGAGAAGAAGAAACGTATGACGAATATCATCATGCGTAAATGTATTGAAACAAGTAACTTACCAATTATGCAGAAACATAACAAGTTTTTTTAATTTTACTCAGTGAAAGTGCACGCATTTTAAAACTGTTTGAAGAAATCACAAAGAGATTTAAAGCTGTTTTTGGCGCTGAGTCTCCTTAAGGCACAGGGATCACATTGCCTTGATTAAACTTTGTGGTTGCCAACTAACAAACAGTAAGCTTGTTTTAGACTACGAGTTGAGAAATATGTCGATTCAACTGCTTTAATAATTAAAACAAAAAGCAAATTTATTGAACCAATACCAAACCAGAATTCTCCCCATCAGGCGCTCCGCTGCTTTGACCAAATATAAATTACGGATATATATTTAATTTCAAAAGGATATTGGAAAACAAATTTGAGTATTATGAATATCAACCTTGAAAACTTAAAGTGATTACTTCGATTAACGAGTCCGACATTTCCATGTGAGTTATCAAGTCCCATTCTCTCTCAATTGTATAACCCAGTAGCTAAGTGCCCCTTGTCACAGAATGACACAGTCACTACCATGGTAATGAAAGAAAAGATCTGTTTGTGTCACTGTAATTAATGAGTCAATATCAAATAAATTACTGCTAATTCATAAACAATTATGCATAATAACAATAATAATCATAACATGCAGCGTGCGCATACGTCCACTGACTGAGAGACATATTTAAAGCTTTAGAGAAAAATTAAAAATGATAAATATGAATAATAGCAAGCTGCCTAAACTTAATTTACATGGTTCTAGATGATAAAGACTGACTGTCTGTGGAAACCATAGGCCCACCGAGAAGTGGTGCGGTGGAATAAACCACATTCAGCAACGAATAGGCATCATTTCTCTGAACTTGTTGCGAAATCAGCATCATACACATGTGCGGTCAGGTTTCAACATATTGGAATAACAGGAAACGTACTCTGACCAAGAAGCAATTTTTAATAACGATCTTTCGACTGCCAGTCTGCAGTCTTCATCGGGTTAAAGATAACTGGTGATACATGTGATTTATGTATATATATACGCGATCACTACCTGACGAGTGTGGCAGGCTCAGCTTGCCATACGAAACAAATTTGTAGTAAATATTTATGAAGTAACCCAAACTTACCTTGTCTTGCTAATATATATATATAAATATGATGCAACCTATAAATAATGACATGCGTCATGTCTGATTTATGGCACTCGACATATCTGATTTAGAGAACAAATTGAATGAAGGTTTGAGCAAAATTAATATTTGGCTTCGTGCTAAAAAGCTGCAAGTCAATATGAAAAAGACAGAATTAATGTTAATCGGAACTGATCAAAGATAAAAAAATATTTCTCATGAATCAGTTTTATAGTTCGATGAGAACATCCTACGGAGGGTCTCTAATACTAAAATATTGGGCCTAACTTATGATGAACACCTTCGTTGGAATGATCACGTCATGGATTATTTTATAAAAAACTTCCCAAGCTGTAAAGATGATTCGAAGAGCTAGGTCTTTCATGTCCAGGGAAAATTTACTGTAATTTACCATATGTTAGTTCAACAACGATTAAATTATTGTAGCGTTGTTTAGGACACTCTGTCTGATGGTCTTTCCATAAAATTACAAAAATTGCAACAGAGCGGCTAGAATTATTACAAATAGTTCATATGACTTTTCATCAAATGAAGTACTTAAACAACTTGGGTGGCGAGATCTAGGTCATGTTATAGCTCATGTCTTGAGTTATCAAGATGACACTCTTGTTCGGAGTTTGTTTTATCTGCGAAAATATGACATACAAGTTTGCAGCAAAGTGATAAAAACTCTCAAACACGAATTCCCTTCCCCGAAACACAGACTTAATATAGAAAAACAAACCAATGTTGTTTATAAGATACTATGCCGAGACTGTGGTTGGAGTTACATTGGAGAGACTGGAAGATGTTTCAAGACCAGGAAACTGAGCAAATCAGGAACGTAAAATATCACGCAAAGGGATCAAATGTTGCCAACCACGCATGGGATAACGATCACTCTATTGATCTTGACTATAGTGTAGTTATTGACAAACGAACTTTCCGAACCCGCAGGACTTTAGAATATTGGCATGTAGCAGCCACAAAAAGCGCGGACAACAATTTTAAGCCACTTCGACATGATACTCGGTTCTCCAAAAGAAGGATCTAGGATGATGAATAAAGTAGTAATCGAACACTAGATTTCTCCAGCACGCATGTCATTATTTATAGTTTACATCACATTTATAGATATATATAAATCACATACCATCGCCAGTTATCTTTAACCCGTTGAAGACTGCAGAATGGTAGTCGAAAGCTTGTTTAATAAAAATTGTTTCTTGGTCAGAGTACGTTTCCAGTTATTCCTATCATACACATGGTTTGCTCTTTGAATTAGAGATGAGATTATTTTAAGCCACTTGGAACTGAACGGCTTCAGTGACCACAATATTATTCAAAATTTGCTGTTACAATTGAGTTTGGTGGGTTTTTTCAAATGTGCTTTGTTTATTACTGAAATATTGCGAAGCATACTACAAATCAAGCTAGATTGTGGATGTAACTATGTTGACAGACGATTGTTCTGTTAAACTGTAGGAGGTTTTGTAATTTTCGGCAATGGACCCTGCCTATTCTAAATAATTATCTTTTGAAGTGTTTATTATTAAAAATAAATAAATAATAAAAACAATAAATTTTTTACTTTTTTGTATGGCTATTAATTTAACCACACTGAAGACAGAATGTTAAGTGAACAGACAGGCAAATTTCATCTTGCTTTGAAGACTATATGCAGCTAGTTTGTCAACAGAGATTAACATTGAGGGGGCTCGACTCCCCACTTCTATTATTGGGGAGCGTGTCCTCCGTCCCCTACTTCCAACGCCTATGCACTATCATTGAAATCGTCTAACTTTAACCCTTCCATACTGATACAACAGAATTTTGATAGTATTCGTTTGAGTGTCCGTAGCCGTTCACGCAAAATGACGCCGGACAGAAGCATCATCATCATCACCATCAATATCAGTGCAAACTCAATGGTTCCGTAGGTATTTCGATAAGCGATATCCATACGTAAAGTAAACACTGTTGAACCAAATGTTGATCAGTCTAAAAATAATGGTTTGGGACAACAAAACAAGCAGTATAATACTTATCGATCCTCGGTCAAAAAATGACGAAACTTTGATTTCACAAGCTACTTAAACCTTCTTTGTACGTTCGACCATACTTTCGGCCTGTCATCAATGTCATCAGGAAATGTCAGCGAAACGAAACGGTTTTGTCTCGCTCACTTTCCGAAACATTGTCACGCACATCCAGAACTTATTCGGTTGCTACGTGATTGCCACAAGGTTAGCCAGCCACAGCAAGTCGCTGGCAAAGTATGGGCCGATCTCCCAATGGTCGGTGGGCACAAAAATTCTGGGTAGGACTTAGACAACACTTTTCAGTATATAAAGCTTGAAAGTCAGATATTTTAGCTACGTTTCTATAAAACATCGCGAAATGTTCATAGCTCATGTCTTATCCCCACACCACTGCAAAATATTTCAATTATCAGGATGAAAATGACTGTTTACAGTTTTCGAAATTTCAGGGGTTTTTTGTGGGGGAGAGCATGCGTCCAACCCCCCTTCGCTCCAAAGTTATTCCTATCTTACCTGGTAAATCCCTCAGAATTAAGCAGATGTATGTTTGTGAAAAGTTATACTTATCTAGCATTAATGCTCAGGAAAAAGAACACGTGATTCGGATATTTTGCCTATATGAGATGTTGCCACTACTGTTCTGGAGGGCTTGATAATGTTTCAGAAAAGTTTTAAGTATACATATCTCATTAACATATTTAATCACTAGAAAACAATTTGACTCATAGAAACTAAAGATATACAGGAAATGCATACAGATGATGATAAAATGTATGCAGCAAACCTTTGGCAAAGCTTTGTCCAAAATCCTGTCTCCTAATGTTTCCAATGTCACTACAATGGAAGAAAAAAGATCCCATGTGCTGTAAGACTGATTTCCATGGTCTAATTTTGTTTTATAATACGTAAAACTACACAGTGGTAAAAATACAAAATTACTTAGTAGTTACACTTTGAAAATCATATGAACATGTTTGGCTTTATATTTACCTATCTCAAACTGATAATCAGGGGATAATTTCTTGACTTCACCAATAATAAATTTGGTTTGTATCAGTGCCAACTATGTAGAAATACAATATCAATAAACTGAAGAACTGCTGTAGAAAAAACTTGTAATTTCAACAACTATGCAATATATACATATGTATACATGAAAGAGATCTTAGTATAAATATCAATGCCCAGCATAATATTTTGACAAAAGCCATCACAGTAGGTAAAACACAAATGACCAATATGCTGGGCATTGATATTTATACTAAGATTACGATTCCCGCCTGGTCGATCGATTGCTGATGTATTATAAAAATAGATCTTTATTAAAACCCAGACATTTAGCTGGTCAAGTCTTCTTTAGTGGAATAAACTTTATAGCAATATTTATGTGCTATATATACAAGTAAGGCTGGTTTAATCCATCTAAAATAACAAAAAAAAACCCTATGTTAAATGCAAATTGTTCCCCCAATTCACCCATTCACGAATGATTTTGTATTCCAAACGCTTCTATGTATCTCCATTAATATGGCATCACATTTTCTCTGCTATCACCTGGAAAAATTTACACACAATTATTAGATGCCAGAAAGAACAAAGATACTGGTACATAGATGCATTTGAAATCATTCAGGGAAATATCATGAATGGGTGAATTGGAAGAACAAACTTTCACTTTTACATATATAAGGTTTTTCTTTATGTTATTTTAGCTGGATATTTTTCAACTAGCCTTACTTGTATATATAGGGTGTAAATATTGCTATAAAGTTTATCCCACTGAACAAGCCTTGATTGGCTAAACATCTGGATTTTAATAAAGATCTCTTTTCATGTCTGAAGAAGTCTCAAACATTCACTCATATATTGATATATCTAATCTATATCTACTGATATATATCTATATCTATATATCTATATCTATATCCATATGTATATCTACCGGTATATATGTATGTGTATATATATGTGTATATATATGTGTATATATATATATGTACACTTTAAAAAAGTTAGAACGGCATTTGCTACTTGGAATTTCACGTGTCTACAACATGATCACCAGGCAACTGACAGATCGCTTCTACTACCCATATTATGTAAATGAATAATTTCGCTCTACCTACATGGTATCGAGCACTCTCAAACCAATTGTCAACTGCGTTTCCAGTGTGATACACTTTTGCTTTTGCTTTATATATATATGTACATGTATATATAGTTCAATCTACATGACACATGTTTCACTGTTCTACAGCTCATCAGTGTAGCTTATATTCATTAGCACAGGTTTAACAAAAATCTTCCCTTCAAATTCACCTCCTGGGTCATTTGGGTACACTTCAAATTTTGAAGACTGCACAGATTTCTCTTTATTTCTCCTGAAATGTCCCCCTAAAAATTACAGACTGGGACATTTTGTTCCCCTAGATGGACATCCTAGATCAGACACTGTATATTGAGCATGAGAGTTGTTGATAAAAACAATCTGAATGTTTTAAACAGTGTTTGAGAAGGGTAAAATGGATAGATTGCATGAAGGACAGGGGAATAAGATCAAGACAAGCTTATCTGAATATGGTTATCTGTAGGGTCAGGAGAAGACTTTTTTTATGGTTTAGACATCTACTACCACAGTAATAGAATGAAGATGGAACTGGAAGTCAGGTCATGACTTCGGTATATATAAAAAAGGGAAAAAAAGCATACCAAAGAAATGTGAGGTAAAATTTTAGGTAATATTAATAATGATCTAAAGAAGAAGAAAATGTCTTCACATGAAGTCAAAGTAAGATTGCATTTTTAAAAAGTCCTCAGCAATGACTTTCATCCACACTTTTCTACCCAATTCTACATTTCGTTGGTCATGCAATTAATTTGGCAAGTTTATAACATTATGTTTTCTCAAATATATACATGTGTACATTGGCATTCCATTTTATACACATAGAAAAGAACAGTGACAATTTCATCATTATGATCGACATGTTTTATTGCTATCAATCACATAAGAAAGATGAAAGAATGTTTTGTTTGTCTTTTTGACAGTAGGGAATTCAGTGCAAGACATAGAAGACAAACTTGTTTACACAAAGAAGGGAGAAGGCCTCCCTTCAAACATAACTGGGCTGAGGGGAATAAAAAACTCCCAGATTCACACTGATTTACACCTGTGGCAGTTTTTGGAAAGGACAGGTTTATAGGTTTCAACATGGCATATTACAGCTTAAATTAATATGAAAGCTTTGATTTTACAATTTCTACAAAAAAGGATGCAAAATAAATGTGGGAGAGTGCAATAACAAGAAGAAGGTTCATGGGTAGAAAGAATGGCAGGAGTGGATACATACCACTGGAAGACACATTTGCATACTCAATATTTACAATGATCCAAGTATAAATTAAAGTTATATGCTTGAAACATTTTCTCATGATTCCAAGGTAAAACAATTGTTCGTTTGATTTTGCATGTGATGTCACAGCAGCCATGTTGGTTGAACTTTAGCAAAAGAATCTTATTAACTTCTACTGTATTTGGCGTCAACATGGCGGCCGTATCTTTGTCCTTTAAATCTCATGGGATTGATTGCTAACCATCAATACAAGATATTAAGTGCTGGGCACCAATATCACTGACTCTTACTGCATAGTACACATTGATTGGCTTCACTTTAATTAAAACTTTTAAAAAATTTGTTTACTGCAGGATTAATGGGCACCAGGAAGTATGAATAAGTAAGGAATTACTCTCTCTTGCAGATGGAAATCTTACAGGGATTATAACACTTAGTTACGAAGGGTTACATGTACTTAATTACATGTAATGTGCAAGAATTTCAAGTAATTCTACGGGGGTTACTATATTTTTCAAAATTAACAATGATTTTTTAATGAAGTCAAAATATGGCCTTGATTATTTTCGAGTTGATCAATATAACATGAGTTCACAAGACGTCCTTTTTCATGTTGCATTTGTTGCTCTGTATTTCATTAAAGTATGCTCCAAATGACGGGTGAAGTACACATAATAAATGACATAGATTGTTAGACTTCAGTCTTTATATGGTGTCGTCAAAAATTTCTTACCTGGCTCTTTCGTGAACCAACTTTTATTGACCTCTTTCCTTCTGCCATTTCACTAAATATTTTTGCTCGGAAGTGAGTTTACTTTAATGACTTCCTGCTGAAGCATGTGATAAGTTGTTCTCGACTTTCTCTTAGAAGAGACTGGTGACCATTTTGCAAAAAATATTAATCTCCCATCTTCGATCTTACATGCGAAGGCAAGAGAGAAGGAAAAATTGATTGAAAAACTAAGGATTCTGAAACACATGGCTCTTTTCAGATCTTTAAAAGTGTTTGATGTTTTACCTCGTAGGTCAACACGCTATATTGGAACCTCTGCTGTCTTGGCCAGTGTAAAGAATTTGGATCCCATACAAGAACTGTTTGTGAACAAATTAGCGGAGTACAAAACGAAGAGCAAAGGTGGTAAGCTTATAGACGCAGGAGGAGAAGTCGACGCAAAAATGGATAAGGAGATTGCTCAGTTACAGAGGCGATATGGTGGTGATGCTAAAAGTCTTGAAGAATTTCCGAAATTTAACTTTGCCGAACAGTAAAAGATGTGTTACAAACTAACAATGTTCAAATTGTGGATCAATTTTTGGTACGTGTGTAACTAAATTCGGTGATGAACTTCATGTAATGTAAAACTTGTCGCTTTAAAAATAATTCTCGATCCATTTTTCGGGGATTTATCATATAGCCAAATGTTGAAGAGGCTAAAGTCGTTTGTTACCAAATAATCTTTATCTTATCAATTCATTTCGAGTGAACCTCTATGCGGTTATACTTTTATGGCGTAGTGCTTTTGCGTGATTTGTTCGTAACTGGGTCAACATTTTCATGGCAAGAAGGTAGGTCAAAGAACAGTACGTTATTATATTAACCCTTTAACTCTTTCCTGTCCGAGGACTTTCCCCTGGACGAGTAAAAATCGTCTAGCGTTAGCTAGAGTTAAATACCAAAGTTTCCGTTGGTCACTGAGGACAGGAACAAGTTAACGCCCAAGGCGTTTTCCCTGTGTCTGTGAGTAAAATTGCCTGGCACTGGCCTGAGTAAAATACTCTGGTGTGCCCTGCTGAATACTAAACTTTGATTCATTACAGCAGCAAAGTTTTCCAGTATAAATAACCATAAACTTAAGATAATGGCTATTTACAACTTTTCTCAACCTATTGCTTATTCTAAATCCTTGGTCACAGATATGGTGGCTGGTGAAATTCCAAAAATTTTGGGGTTTTTTTTTTTAATTATTTCAATAAAATAATATACAATGCATTTATTTACTCAAACAATAAAAATAATTACAAACATTTTAAATTCATTAATGATTAATATATGAAGTTTGAGTACTGGCTGTCAAAATAATATAAAGGGTAAAAAGACAGGCTGTCAGTTTATTTATTCATTAATAATGAATCAATTTAGAACATAGTCCTTTTTTTCTATATACTTATATTGGTGGTCAATTTGAGTTTGTAGCTATTTTGTAAGATAAATTATCCTAATAATTTTTGATAAAATTTTCTTTAATCTTTTGTTGGAATTTATTATAAGGAAGAGATTTTATATTTTCATAAACTGAATTCCATATTGTGGCTCCTTGAAATCTGATGTTAAAAATTCCATAGTTCTTAGTTTAGGAAGGAAAAATGATTGCTTGGAAGGTAATCTGGTACTATAATCATGTTGACTAACTACAGATAAAAAAAGAGTAGTAAAGATAGGAGGTAATAACTGTTTATGGAATTATACATAAATACAGCAATCTAAAAGGTTACCAGGCCATATAATTTGACAAAATTCAAATATTTGAAAATCAGACTTGTATGCTCATAAAATTTAGAAAAAGTAATGCAAGTCATTTTCTTTTGTAAAATGAATAATGGCTGGAGAGTAGTCTGATAAGTATTACTGAACAAATATTCCAAGTGAGAAAAGGGTAAACAAGTGCACAATAAAGCTTTTTAAGGATGTGTAAGTTTATATGATAATGAATTTGATAAAATACCAATGCTTCATTTATCTTCTTGTCGATAAGATTAATATGACGTTTCCAACTAAGATTAGAGTCTAACATGATTGCTAGATATTTTATTGACTGTTCTTGTTTTAACTGTTGTTCATTAATAAATATTTGAATATTGGTATCTATTGTACCTTGTCTCCGATGAAATATCACAAAATTTGATTTGTCTATATTTAGAGAAAGTTTGTTTGCACAAAGCTAATTATAAACCTCCTTTGGTTTATTATTTCAATTACTTTGAAGAGTTAGAAGGTTGTTGCTTTCATAGAATAAGTTGCAAAAAGATGAAAATCCAGTAATTTAGATCCTGAGCTAATATCATTAATATAAATAAGAAAGAGTAATGTGCCAAGGATTGAACCTTGAGGTACTCCACATGAAACAGTTTGATCATCAGATGTTATGTTATCCACACAAACAAACTGACTTCTGTTTGAGAGATAAGGAAAAAACCACTGATTAGCCAGCCCTTGAACACCATACAATTCTAATTTTTTTCATCAAAATATTACGACTGACTGTATCAAATGCTTTACTTAGATCTATGAATACACCACAAGCATAATCATGACTATCTATTGCTGCTTGAATTCTGTCAACGATACTCAATAGTACATAGCTGGTAGAAAATTAAGCAAGGAATCCAAATTGTTTAGAATATAGAATCTGTTTTTGACTAATATATTTGTACAACCCTTTATACGTGAGTTTCTCCAAAATTTTATTGAAGAATGACAGAAGAGAAATAGGTCAATAATTATTTAAATTGGTATGTAGTCCCTTTTTAAACACTGAGATTACTTTAGCCAATTTCAGACTTTTTGGAACAATGCCAGTTGAAAATGGGACATTAAGTAAAGCCTTCAGTGGCCATGATAAAACGTTTTTACAATTGAAATTTTACAATTCAAATACGAATACTAAAGGGTCCTGCAGATTTAGATCCATTCAATTTTGACCAGCAGTTGTTGGAGGTTGAAAAAACAATCACTTAAGGAGAATGTCTTATACTCAAGTGGAGATTTATTAACATTTGGGATTTTACTGACTAGATTTGAACTGATTGTGGAAAAAAATCTGTTGAAAACATTTGCAATACATTTAGGATTTAGAATCAGTTAACTCACATTAATTTTTATTAAGGACTGTACTGTAGGAGCCTGGTATGATTGTGATTTAACACTAATTATGCTCTTGGTGCCTTTCTAGATTTCACGACTATTCCTTGTTTATTAAGAAAGTAATCATTATAATACTTTCTTTTTCTCCATTACTCCATAAGTTTTAATGTTCAGAATTTCCCAAGAGTATTTTATTCTATTTCAAAGTCATTGCCAGGTTAAATCATGAGGACAAGGAGTCTTAAGAAAAAACTGGGGATCCTATGAGTTATTCATCAACCCACAGACTGATATACTGTGATATCAATGATAGATTCACCAGACAGGAAACACAGTCTTGTGATTAACATAACAGCCCATCATAAAACATGGAGGAAAGGCATGATATAAACAACATGGATATATACAATTCTAATGTTTGTTCAGAGATTAAATGATATCAGATATTCTGTGATACTTGGCCTAAATCACAGCTTGATTGTTATTTAATTGATAATATAATAGTATAATATTGATAGTATAATAATATAATAATCGATAGTGTAATAATTTGATAGTATTGTTAATTTGGAGTATAGAAAAATTTTGTTGGTAGTACTTCGACAACATAATCTCAGGTGCATGGGTCGGCAAAATTTTTAACTTTGAAAACATTTCTCATCTGATCCAACCCCCGCCGTAAATAATGACCGGTGCCTTTTAAGGAATTCTTGATAGTTTGATCGATCCTTTCATTTATACAGTTCATGAAACGATAAATTCGCAGTTAACCTATACTGCTGAAGTCAACTGAAAATGTTGACTCGAGCAGGATTTGAACTCAAGCCTTCGGGAATCCGGTCCGCCGCTGTACCTGTTGAGCTATCTAGCCTACAGGGATTGGAGACGAGTTTTTATCCAACATAAGTGCACGAGATATTCTCGCGACAACTTAACGCTGTCCACGAGGATGGATGTGCAGTGTTTTAATTCTATATTTCAGTAGATGGATGTGCAGTATTTCAATTCATCCTCACAATTAGTTAATCGTGAATTTATCGTTTCATATTACCCTGAGGATGATTCCGAAATACAGTTCATGAAATGAAGCGGGATTCCGTTGCGGTGATATAGCATCGCGTGTGATAGACTGTTTACAATTCAGACATTCTGGATCGATCGAATTGCGAAAGGTAATCAGACTTTCTTTGCCACAAAGGGGACTTTATCTTTCAATGTCATGAAGTTGAATGTTTTCTTGATCAGACCACATGTTTTATTTGAACAAACATTATGTCCGATCAGAAATTGGTTTTGTTCTGACAGTATACAAATTTAGTGTGACATTGTTCGATGTACAACAGTAGTTTACAGCCCTGTATGAATACTTGGCATATTTTTACCAGTAACTAATTTTTTGTAAGTATTTTTGAGATACTTCACATCATGCTTGTTCTCTCTTCTACTTCTCTGCCTCTGGTCAGGAAAATATGGTTTTCGAGCAACAAATATACTCAACAAATATACTATATAAATTATAAAAAAAGACAAATTGTCGCAGTAATATTTTGACTTTATTGCAAGGTGATTGTCAAACCATAGTCAAGAGAGGCATGGTCTGGAAGCTTATTGCTCACGTTTGTCCATGTCGTGTTTGTTGCTATAACTAAACGGGTTATTACCTTTCCCTAACAGTCTAAATTGTAGAACAACAGAGGACGTTGGCCAAGCTCGTTTACTCAGAAAAACGATTTCTGAGCCCTAGACGGGAATCGAACCCGCAACCTTCTGATGACCGGTG
>JBAHVQ010000463.1:1216673-1226944 GCA_036872915.1 Nanipora kamurai | reverse complement strand
TCCTCAATGGAGATTCGTTCAAATGATAAAGGTGGTGGTCATTGACCCTGCAGTGGTATAGGTAGTGAAGAAAGAAATTGAAATGCAGGAAGTTCCATGCAGTAAGATCTTATTTATTCTAGAAATCTGAAACACTGAAATCCTTACTAGATACTCTGCGGATCGTGTCGTTCTGGTTCCAATTTTTTGAAAGTGGAGAGCAGTTTTGTGTTTCTCCAACGTCGATGACACTCCATGATTATTTATAACCATATTACAAGGACAATGAAAGTTCTATAAAATCATTCTTATACCTACTAACTGTTTTGAAACACCGCTTAAACTTTGAAAAATTAAAAGTTGCTTAAGCAAGGGTTTTCCGCCATTTATAAGGACCGTAATTGTTGTAATATATACTTTGCAATACCAATTTATGAATCTGTACTAATTCTTTATCCCGAAGACCAACGGAAGGTAACTACACCCCATATAGTGTCCAAAGAGATTCCACAACGGTAATTATGCCCAGCGCACAAAATGTGATGCACGGAATGTGACGTGCAAAATGTGAGGAATGAAATGTGATGTACAACTTTGCCTAATCCTCTTCCCAACTTGCTTCCCGACTCGTACAGAACGCCCGTGAGGAACGGCCAAATGGATGTTATTTACTACGAATTTAGGCGAAATGTAGAGATTGATAAAAACACTTTATGTTTTTACATCCACACATGTCTTGGCGGAAACGAAGAACTTTATAACAGTCTCCACCACAAACATTAGTTTCGTGAAAGAATGGATGTAAATGAATGTTCTGGTTGAATGTTGATAAAATAAATTATACTTGAAAATGATCATGTTTCCTACATTTTTTCTTAACTCACTACTCCACATAGTAGCTCAAAATCCCGGATAATAAAATATTAAAACCTAACTGAAGTTTATAACACACTCTCAAAACTATATCAAAATTATCTGGGAAAGGAAGTGATGCCAAGAGTGGGATTCGAACCCATGACCATCCAGGCATCTCAATCCATGGTTGTTATTTAAATATTTACTCAGATTCACCCGATTCGGGTGAAATCGAACACAAGATATGAAACTTGAAAAATGTTTACTCAGATTCGAACGTATACATATTTTCTCCATCGTTAGTAACAGCATAAGGACAGTTATTGCAGACAACTATTTCATGCAAAACATTAACTCCTTCCTGTTCGTATAGGTCCTCATTTACCTATGGAGACTTTAGCATTTTACTCTGGCTAACACAAGACGATTTTACTCGTCAAGGGGAAAGTTCTCTGAAAGGAAAGGGTTAACAAGGGTTTAAAACCAACCTCCTTAACTCCTTCCTGTCCGTACAGGTCCTCAGTGACTTATGGAGACTTTACTGTTTTACTCTGGCTAACGCCAGACGATTTTACTCATCAAGGGGAAAGTCCTTGGACAGGAAAGGGGTGGTGCTAAGATATGGTGAGTCTCCAAGTAAAAATCTTTCCATGCTCATGGCGCAACTAGCACCCAAGTCTGTTTTTATACTAACTGTGTAAGACTTTCTAAAACAGGACCAAGCAACACACTGAGGAACCCTTCACCCCTCTGGACGAGTATTTGTTTCTTTCTCTTAAAACTCCGTTGAGGATCAACTAGAGTAGATATATCCCTCTCTCGCAGGACAAATGTTTGTCAAGCGTTTTTTTTGGCGGTTGATAATGTAATTTCCAAAAATTATTCAAGCAACTACAGAGACAACGAACTTGCTAAGGGTTAGCGGTCTCCAGAATAACACGTCTCTGAAAGGGCCCGGATGTATTTACAAGTTCAAAAAATGGTCTGTGCTTTGTGATGATAAACATCTTTGTTAGACGGTCAATATATCATTGAAGAGAATGCCAACACAACACACATTTTTCTCACACATTTTTAGAGGAGGAGAGAAGGAGGAGGAAGAGCAAAAAGGAGTTTTCCCACGGATATTTTTTATGTGACGCTGTTGGTTAAATAGTTTCGAAAGGTTTTTTCCACAACCACCGCAGGCGTAGGACATCCTGACTCAGTGAGGATCATAACCAAAATGAATATTTGACAGAAGGTCTCATGTATTTGTTCCACCTTACTCCACCTCATCTTCCTCGCTCTTCCTCCTCTGAAAAGGTGTGAGATGATAACTTAAAAATGTGTATTTTGATAGCATTCTCCTCAATGATACGTTGACCGTCTAACAAAGGTGTTTATTATCCCAAAGCACAGACCATTTCTTGAACTTGTATGTACGTCCGAGCTCGTACAGAGACACGCTATTCTGGAGAACGCTAACCCTGAGCAAGTTCGTTGTCTCTGTAATTGTCTGCGTAATTTTTGGAATTTACATTATTAACTACCAGAAAAACACTTGACAAACATTTGTCTTGCGAGAAGAATATATTTAAACTGGCTGATAATCAACGGAGTTTTTGGAGAAAGTAACATACTCATCCAAAGAGGTGAAGGGTTCCTCGACCTGTTGCTTGGTCCTGTTTTAGAAAGCCTCGCACAATTAGTATAAAAGCAGGCTCTATACAATATAGCCAATCGGTTTATACGATGAATATCTCCAAAGAAACATCTGCATTGGATAGTGATCACCGTATTCAGCAAGTGTTATCCCCTTTTGGCCATAATATTTATTGATCTCAAGCCTCGGATCTGCTGGACAGCTTGCTTACATCTCACGCCGTCCTAACATGGAGCAATAGAGGAGAAATTGTCTTTGACGGCAGAATATATCAAACAATAATATTGCAGGTTTGATAGGATATTTTGTATCAGAGTACGATGCCGATATCCCTGAACATGCCGGATTAAATATTTTTTCTAAAAGGGCTAGCAGCCGTCAAGATTTCAAAACCCTCGAGTTCCAGCAATGTGTGTCAAACAGACATCTTCAAATTGTCAATTTAGCTAGTTGTCCCCAATGCACGTGGAAAGATTTTTAGCGGGAAGCTCGTCAATGTAAACTCTGTAGCTTAGAATCACCGCTTAATGTTTTGCATGGCATAGTGGTCTGTAATGCATGCCCTTATTCTGTTATCAGCGATGGAGAAAATATGTATACGTTTGAATCCGAATAAAATTATTCTCGTATCTTGTGTTCGATTTCGCTCGAACTTGTCTGGTTATTAAATCCCGTTGATAACGCTTAAGGAGTTTTTCTTCTATCTTCTACACATGCGCTCAGGTGAAATATATAAATATCAACCTTAGAAACAGTGAACCAAGAAGACAATCACTAGAAAATCTAGGTTCTTGTTTTGGTCTTATAAATAATTGAGAATATAACAATCAAGGGTTGAGATGCCTGGGTAGTCGTGAGTTCGAATCCCGCTCTTGGCATTATTTCTTTTCCCAGATAATTTTGATATAGTTTCATAATATGTTACAAACTTTAGTTACGGTTTTAAATTTAAAAAGTTTTTTTCTTACCTGGGTTTTTGAACTACTGTGTGGAGTAATTTAGTTTAGAAAATAAAATTTAGGAAACACGCATGATCATTTTCAAGAATTTTCATTTACATCCATTTCTTCACAAAACTAATGTTTGTAGTGGAGAAGTGTTATAAATTTCTTCGTTTTCGCCAAGACATCTGTGGATGTAAAGAGATAAAGTATCTTTATCAATCCCCGCATTGTCGCCTAAATAACGTCCATTTCACCACTCTGCACATGCGCTCTGGACGTCGGAAAAGAGTCGGAGAGTAAGTTGGGACGAGGATCAAGCAACGTTGTACGTCATTTCGTCCCCCACATTTTCACGTCACATTTGGTACTTCGCATTTTGTGCACCACATTTTGTGCTTTAGACATAATAATGCTGCATCCCTTTAGACACCAAACGGGGGTTACCTCTCAATGTACAGTACCCGCTGGTCCTTCAGACGATGAGCGAGTTGTGGGCGTTATATTTATTTCAGATTGCGGAAACAATGTCCAGCTGATCCATACTAGCTTTTGTATTGTTCAAAATGTTCCGAGCTTCATAGGCTAATGTTCTAGAAGAGGTAGAAATACTGAATATGTGTTTGAATGTTCGGCGTGAAAAGGCTACGAGGTGACCGGCATTTCAAAAATAACTTCCAGCCAGAATCACTATTTTGCCAAAACATGAAAACAAACAGGCTTGCGAGCCTCTCGATGAATGATGACTACTCGACCTTTTAGGCCTTTTTACTGCGTATATATACAGTATTGTGCAAAAGTAATAGGCAACGAGTAAGAAAAGCGTTTGAAGGCATTTTTATTATAAACTTATGCGCTTTGTGTGGAAATTATTTAACGATTGGTTAAAGGTAATGTTCGGAAACAAGTTATTCACTCAATATTTTGTATGTCCGCGCTTTAGCTTTAAGGCTGAACGGATGCGTTTGGGAATGCTATTTTGTAGTTTTTGCAGAACATCGACAGGAATGTTCTTCCACGCATTCTGTAGCACTGTCCACAATTCCTCCACTGATTTTGCTTGTTTTTCGTTCTTCTCACGGTCCAAGTGATCTCAGATTTGTTCGTTTATGTTCAAATCAGGACTCTGTTGTGGCCATTCCATCAATTCCAAAACTCCTTATTGTTCTTTTCGTCTTAAGTATTGCTTCACCTTATTTGCAGTGCGCTTCGGATGGTTATCATGTTGGAAAATGAATTTTGGACCGATTAATCTTGTGCCAGAAGGTACAGCATGGTGAATCAAACTCTGACCGTATTTTTCTGCATCCATTGTTCCACGAATTCTCACCAGATGGCCAACTCCATCAGCAGATATACACCCCCACACCCTAGTGTGGGAGTGTAAATTGATCCTCCACCATGTCTCACCGTTGGCGGCAAGCACGCTTCGTTTAACTCTTTTTCACTTCGTCTTCGTACACAATGTCGCTTCGTACCAAAAAGTTCAAACTTCGACCCGTTTTTCCAAAGAACCCTTTTCCACTGGTCGGAATTCCAGTTCTTATGTCTCTGGGCATATTTTAATCGCTTAGTCTTATTTGTCTTCTTTAATAGTGGTTGTCTTTTAGCAACTCGACCATGAAGACCATTTCGTATGAGAGCTCGTCTTATCGTAGATGAGTGCACTTGTTTTCCCGAAGTTTTCGCCAGTTCCGCAGCCAAAATCTTGCTTGATTTTTTCCAATCCCTTAATGATATCTCCATAAGATGCTTCTCGTCTCTTTTCGATAGTTTTCTTGGTCGCCCACTTTTTGGTGTATCGTCGACTATACCCGTTTCTTGATATCTCTTCAGCAGTGATTGAATTGCGCATCTTGAAACACCAGTTTGGCGAGAAATGTCAGCCTGTGACTCTCCTTGCTCATGTAGTATGACCACTCGGTGTCTGTTATTTTTTGAGATTCTTCCCATTTTTTCGATTGTTAACACTAGAAGTAACTTGTTTATATACCGCTATCGCGATAAGATTGGAATATGGGAGTTATTTATATGCTCACATGTTACAACAAACCTTTTGTCAAATCATGATTTGTCACATCAAGAGTCAAATCGTGATTTTTTATTTCTATATATATATAGAAAAAAGTGTATATTGTGGTAACGACGGAGACTATTAATAAGTTAACCACTCATTTAGCACAAACGTGTTCACTTTTATTGAAGCTCTTCAGGTGCTAACTAAACGTTGAGTGGCTACGTTATTTTACATTTGTAGTTTCGGTATATATCATTTTAACACAAGTATGGCAACGTATATATATCAACGTATGTACATGTATTTAGCACAAGTATATATACCATTTTAACACAAGGAATGGCAACGAGGAGATCTACTCGAAACCTTCTGGGCGAACCTAGAGAACTCCTATGTGCTATCTGTTTAAAACTTGATAACATTAGCGAATCACTACAGCTTATCATTCATAGCCAACGGAGTGACCCAGAGAAGAAAGAACAGAAATATCATGCTATAACATCATCCATGTAGGATATCCAAAAGAACATCTCTATGGCTATCAACAAATCAGAACAAACTGATTCGAAAATTTTAGATTTAAGATTAGAAATCGAAAACGTATCGTGTGGACGTGGAAACAGCACCTTAACAAACTACAAGCTAGTAGATCAAGAAATGTCGAATTTCCTCGATAGCCGTTTCAATGGAGACGACCTCATTGAACTAAAGAAACTAAGGAATGAAGGAACTAACGACGAAGATACCAAATCTCAAATTAAATGGCAGTCAAAACAAAAGTGGCTTGAGGAGTAAGAAGAGAAATTTAGCAATGAAGATTGTGTTAAACCAGCAAGTCATAACGAAACAAAAAGACCCGTCAACGTCTTCCATCATAAAGCGTCCACCACAAACGCCAGAAGATTACCAAGAACCGACATTTACCCAATCAAAAGAAGATTACCAAGAACCTCCATTTACCCAATCACAACAAAACCAAATCCATCGAAATAACCAACCCCGATCAAACCAAGGACGCAAACAACAAACAAGAAACCCGCGATTTGTACGGGATAAAACCCAACAAATTGGAATAGTCGAAACCAGACCTAACCAACGCGAACACCAAAGAGAGAATAACAAGAATACGAGAATTACACCAACATACTCAGACATGGTAAGATTATCACACCGTGCTTTCACCAGCACAACAACCTATCATCGCCAGTGTAAACACCTTTTACACAAGAGGGACTCATTTTTTAGGGACAAGGCACCGTCGCAAGTACCCGCCAAACCTGACGCAATAAAAACAATCATTCACAAAACAACACGGATAAAAGCTACCTCTGCCGCACCACAAGATAACATAAAGGCAGCCCAACCTAAAATAATAAACATTAACATATCATCGAGAGAGCTTTCAAGTGATGAAATCAAACTTTTGGAGCGAAGTTTAAAATTCACACCAACACCGGAACGAAATACAGCAGAACTTAAAACTGATATACAAGAATTTAACAGAAAACTGCGTTTGCTTGAACATTTCAACAATAATCAATAAACATGACAAGGAACAAATCAAATTTCGTACCACTCAAGTCCTCGGACAAATATTTAAATATATTCCTTGAAACTACAACAAACTATCACCACCATAACACGAAACCGACGACCAAAAAAGCAACATAACAAAGGGTGAACGTAACGATTAAACGACATGAAAATAGACGACTCAATAAAGGAAGGCGATAAAGGAGGCGCGACAGTCATCATGGACAAAATATTTTACCGTACAAAGATAGATGAAATGCTAGCTGATACCGAGTACTACATCGAACTGACGGACGAAAACAACGGTGATGCAATTACAAGGAAAATCGAAAGACATTTAAAGAAGTTCGAGCATGAAAGAACGAAACAAGAGAAAGAATATATTAAAAACTTTGTTTGGAAAACATCAAACTTTTACGGACTGCCTAAGGTACATAAGTCACAACTTATTAAGGAAGCCATAATAAATCAGAACTCAGAATAGATAAAATTACCAGCTCCATTGGACTTAAAGATGCGACCAATTGTTGCCGGCCCATCATCACCAACCCCCCAACTGAGTAATTTCATTGACTTAATTTTAAAGCCCCCTGTGTAAACATGTTCCAAGCTTCATCCGTGACGACCTAGATTTTCTAAATCATATACCGGACGCAATCGACGAAAACTCACTTCTTGTGTCTTTCGACGTTGTTAGTCTATATATGAACTATATATAGACTAAATATATAGTCTGTATACGAACATCCGACATGACCTTGGCCTCGCGGCAATCAAATACTGGGTCGACAATTGTCCGCAATCTATGGGCCGATTATTTTCAAAGGAATTCATAAACTGGAATCAATATGTATTATGCTAAAAGAAAATACATTTCACTTTGACAACAAATTTTAAAGACAAATTCAAGGGACGGCCATGGGAACTAAGATCGCTCCCACATACGCAATTCTTGTACTGGGCTGTCTCGAGAAAAACTATATTCGGAATATAAAAAGATCTTTGGCGAAGAAGAAAAAGAAGAATTTATAAAAGCTTTTAAGAGATTTTTCGACCACTGTTTTTTAATTTGGAAATAATCTGAAGAAGATCTACGAAAACTGCACTTATTGCTGAACAACCTTCATGAAAACGTTAAATTTACAATTGAAAGTAGCCACGAAAAACTACCATTCTTAGACCCCGTTTGCCCTAGAGTGAAAGTTTCCGGATTCGTCAGGCGTTTACACTAAACATCGGTTGTCCATGTATGAATCCACATTCATCCGTTTACACTTACGGGACTTGTGCTTGGAGAACTGTTTGGTCGTGACGCTTTTCTAACAATCAAACTAATATTGCAGAAATTGATTCCTTTAAATACATGCTAAAATGTAATAAACCATACATAAACCAAACCTACGCTAAACTCTAACAATTACTTGAAAAACAAAAATAACTATTCCCCGAATTATCGACTGGAAAATCATTTTGAAAATATGACGTAATGTCAGTTTGGTGGATGGAAACATGTATTTGGGGAAATGTTTACGGTGCAAATTTTCAAACACGCGACAGAACAAACATGTAAATATTCCTCCTAAAAAGAAAATTAAAACTCAATCTACAGACGATAAAAACGAACAACAAAACAATTTGATTTGGTCTGATGAGGAAGTTGAGATTCTTCTCGGTGTAGTGCAAGCATTTGCTTCGGAGAAAGAATTCGAAGGCGTTGAGTGGGAAAGTCTTAAGAGCAAGTACGAAGACATCAGATTAGCATTCATTGACCTTTATGATCAGAAAGGGCTTAAAGAACATAGTACCACTTTGTTTACACGGGAAAGAATTGCTCGGAAAGTCAAGGACTTGAGAAAGAAATATAAAAAAGCTGCAGACTCGGGAAGGCGAAGCGGTGGTGGCCAAACAGTTGCAACTTTTTATGACATTTGCAATAGTATTTGGAGTGGAAGCCCAGCTACAAGAAATCTGGAACATGGAGTTGACAGCACTGAAGGTTTTAATGCTGAACTTAGTTGTGGTGATGAAAAAGGTTCTGATAAGCAGATATCTTTACACGATTTAAAGTCACCTGAGGGCAAACAAGTTGCAGAGCAACAGTTGGTGGATGGGCAAGGACATATTTCTCGTTCAGCAACTCCTAAAAGTGATGTTGATAATGTGAACCGTGAAATACCAGGCGAAGAGGCAAATGTTAATAATTCTGGCAGGAAAAGTTTCATTGAACACATTAAAGACAAACGTAACTCAAAGTTGTCTAAAACAAAATCAAATGAAATCCAGCAGCTAGCAGTAATGAAAGAGGACTTAGCATTGAAAAAAACTATGATGACCGAAATGAGAAGAATGGATGAAGAGCACAATAAAACTTTGAACAAGTTTGCCAACAACATGGAAAATCTAAGTCAAGCTGTACTGACTGCCTTCGTTAGCAGGCAAGTTACATCTCCATTGCAGAACCAGCTATTGCAGCACCAGCCTTTGCAACACCAGCCATTGCAACACCAGTACATGCACTCTATTGGAGATCTTTAAAGACTTACATTATTTACATCAAACTATGGCACCTTTAACCACAACAAAAATGCTCTGATATCCAAAGAATACATTAATGAGGAGGGGCAAAGGGGGTAGTCCCATTGCAAAATGTTTTGCACGAAAAGCCATCTAAACCAAAATGTAAGCAATCAACACACTTACTTAGTCTTCATTATGATATAATATAATGAAGGATAGGATCTATACGGTTGGATATGTCTAAGTCATCGGCGATAGATTTTAGTTCGTGACTGATTTCTTTCAAGATGTTGTCCTGCGCGTGTTTGTATGTCACCGTGACATTTTCGGTTAATAGTTTGTTATAAGTGGGGGCATCCATTTCACAGATGTTCCTAGTTTTGTCTGCGAAGAGAAAAACGTTCTTTGAAGCTCTGATCTTTCTCTTGTCCTTCTCCAGGGTCTTAATAAAAGTAATCTCGTGGTTCCAATCAATCCAGAACAAACCGAGAAAATCATTCATATCCTTTGATATAGTAAACTTTTACCCTTTAATATCTGAACATCTCCTGGACCGATGCGTCGCATGGGGGAAACAATTCGCAAATGTCACGCAACACAGACAACACATTTGATGCAACACAGACAACACATTTGACGTAACTATGTGAAGTTACGACGGAGCAGAAATATGCGAGCTTGCGGTCTCTTCATACTCAACTCACTTTAAGAACGCTTCGGAAAAAATGTTGGATTATATCGCGATGACGGCTTGGCAGTGGTCAACACCAAATCTGGCAGACTA
>JBAHVQ010000463.1:1191485-1203043 GCA_036872915.1 Nanipora kamurai | reverse complement strand
CCAGTCCTCTACTCATCACCCTCTCTCTCTTGTGTATCGTTTAACTAAATAAACGTGTTCAACCTCTCACGAGTAAACCTGATCTTTTATTATCTTATTGGCGCAGAGTAAAAATAATAGAAGTTTGGAGCTGCCAGAAAAGAATTAGCTTTTTGGTCATATCCCTTTCCCAGCAGCACCAGCTCTCCTTTCGACAAGTAAAATCACCTGGTGTTAGCCAGAGTAAAAATAATAAAAGTCTGGAACCACTGGGAAAGAGTTAAATCCATCTCTTTCAACTAAAAATTGCCATAAAATTAATTATTAGGTAACTGTCATGGATCACAAGTGGGCCAACAGAGGCAGCTTGAGACCTGTTATTGTGGGCAAAAAAATATAGCAAGATTTCAATGGAGTCAAATAAAATATCTTACATACAGGGGTTGGCAAAAAAGAAAGGGGGCTCCCTATTAAAAATCAAGTTTTTAGATAATATTTGTTGTGGAATGATTCTGAAATAATGGTTTACAAGAATTTTACACTAAATAGTGTTTCATACACTAAACACTAAACACTAAACAATTGCTTTATTATTTTATTTAAATATCAATAAATGTCAACAAAGGCAAGCAGTTTCTTTAAAACATCAGCTATGGATTGACCAGGCGGAACCTTGAAAAGTATAATCTCGAGAGGAATATCAAAGCCCAGCAAAATAATATACCTTTACGAAAGCCATCGAGTCGAACACAGAAATAAAATCATAATATTTAATAAAGTTCTAACGTTTCGTTGTTATCATCACAGCATCTTATATCATCATCCTATATCGTTGTTATCATCACAACATCTATTATTACAACTCTGTAACTATATACTTAGGGTTTAGGCAGTTATGCAAATTATTCACTGAAGATGTTCTGATGATAACAACAAAACGTTAGAACTTTATTAAATATCATGATTTTACTTCTATGTTTGACTCGATGGTTTTCACCATCAGAGCCTGGTAATGAATTCACTTTGTAGGTAGTGATTTGCAATAATTGTTACAAATGGACAAATATAAAATGGTGGTCCTGACCATATGAGTCATATATGATATTCATTTATCTTTAATCAGTCTATCACTCTTGCTGTTTTCCCTGATGAATGGAGAATGGCACAAGTAACACCAATTTACAAAAATGGACAAAAAAACATAGCAGGAAACTACAGGCCAATTTCAGTTTTGCCTGCCATTAGTAAAATTATCAAGCGGATTCTTTATGATCAACTGTACAACTACCTAAGCAACTTTGGACTCCTAAGTTATTCCCAGTTTGGTTTCAGAAAAGCCCATTCCACTTCAACAGCATTACTTGACTGCACAAGTTAATGGTACATGAATTTAGACCGAAAAATATTTAATATGGTTGTTTTTACTTACTTGAAAAAAGCGTTTGATACAGTTGATCACTAAAAAAACTGGAGCTATATGGGCTTAAAGGATGTGCCCTTTCTCTTCTAAAATCATATCTTACAAAACGAAGCCAAAATTGTCAATAAATGGATACTGTTCATCAGAATGCTCTATAAAATGTGGTGTGCCACAAGGTTCCATCTTGGGGCCACTATTATTTTTAGTATATATTAATGATTTACCACAGTGTTTTGTAAACACAAAACCTCGCCTTTTTGCAGATGACACACACCTGACAGCTTGTGATGACTCAGTTATCAATCTTCAAAATGCAGTAAATTTTGATTTGGAGAATCTCAGAAAATGGCTGATAGCCAACAAACTAAGCTTAAATGTAGCCAAAACAGAGTTCACACTAATTGGTTATGCAATAAAGCTTAAAAATACTGCTCCACTGAATATTTACATTGAAAATGAACAAATAAAGCAAGTCAGTGCATCCAAAACTCTTGGAATAATAGTTGACCAGCATCTATCTTGGAAATCTAACACTGATAATATTTGCAAAAAAGTAACAGCAGGCATCTCTGCTATTCATCGGGTAAAGCCTTTTGTTAATCGAAACACATTGGTTTCCATTTATAATACTATTATTAGGCCATATTTCGATTATTGTTGTGAAGCATGGGATGTATTTGGAGAAACTCAATCCAATCGACTTCAAAAACTACAAAATAGAGCTGCATGAATTGTAGCAAATATGAGCAGTGCTGTTCATTACAGCACTGCTTTAAATGAATTGGACTGGGAACCTCTTGAAACAATGAGTAAAAAAATCTAAAGCTAAGATGATGCATAAAATTTTAAATAAAATGGGCCCAGAGTCTCTTACTAATCTTTTTACTTACTAAAACAGTGTAACCAACTATAAATCTTCGAAATTGCTCCAGTGGTCTATGTCCACCACAACCACGTACAAATTATTTGAAACAAAGTCTTATGTACGATAGTACTAAACTCTGGTACTCTATCCCAAAGGAGATTAGGGAGAGTAAAACACTCTCATGTTTCAAAGAAAAGATTTCTACTCACATTTTTTGATCACAATAATTTTAACTTCTACTTATGTAGTTATCACTTCTCTTTGTAAATAGTCCATATTTGAATATTATCAGTTAACCTCTAATCTTGACTTCTACTTATTTAATATTATAACACTTACTTATAAATTATCTGTTTATCAATATTTTTGGTTAACTTGTAGTTTTAACATCTTCTTGTAAATAGTCTGTTTATCAATATTTTTAGTTGACTTGTAGGTTTAATTCTAATCATTTAGTTATAACTTCTACTTGTCTACTTGTAACTTTTGCAAGCATGGGGCAAGCATGGTTGAATAAAGCTGTTCTATCTATCTTCTATCTATCTGAATATGAAATATTGCATCTTACCTCAAGGCTGGTATTAACAGCTGTTGCTGAGTCAGCAATAACAACTGAAGCATCATGTTGAATTGTGGTTACAAACTCAGACAGGTCATTTTGTACAAATTCAAGAGCAGTGGAGGTCTGAAAAAGAATTATACAGTATACAGTAAATACTGTACTGTTAGGCATCATACTGTGGAGAAAAAGACAGATAAAAAGAAAGAAAAAAGAGAGACAGACTGAACTAAATTAAACTTTATTACTGATAACAAATGACTGATAACAAATGAGTGTATGTATTGTATGGTATATAATGTACCCAAAACTACAATTAACACATCTAGGAAAAATAATAAAGAAAAGCCACAGTCATTCAAAAGGTGCATCAGAAGCAAGCAAAAGTATTTTATTTGTTTAATAGTAGTGGAAACAATAAAGGTGGAAACCTGAAATCAACTACAGGTCTATTTTTTGTTTGGCCAAATAAACATTATTCTCAGGGTTTTGAAAGTCATAATGATCTGTATAATCTAGTCTTCAGAGAAATACTAGAGAGAGAGAGAGAGACAGACAGACAGACAGACAGGCAGACAGACAGACAGCCAGACAGACAGATAGAGAGACAGCAAACGAGGTGGGTAAGTAGGGTAGAAGGGTAATTTGGTGGATTGGTTGGATTTAATGATTATAAGCATGATTTAACTCTTTCCTGACTGAGGACTTAGTCAGAGTAAAATACTAAAGTCTCCATAGGTTACTGAGGACCCATATGGTCAGAAAGGAGTTAATGTGTGCAAATGGATGCATAAACAGATTTCAACAGATTTTAACAAGGTATTTTAAATAGACTGAATAATTTCTAGTTTCTTTGGAAAAACACTAGGAGCAAAAGTGTGAATCATTGAATTACATTAGTTAACTACATAAATTATTAATGATTTAACATTATATTGTTATTTACTATAGATAATGATCATGTTTGTGTATCAAATTGAAAAATTTAAATCATTTAGAGTTTTTGTAAATTTTTTATTATATAAAAAATTTCGATGTTGTGGTACCTCTTATCTTACTTAAATGAACATTCACAATTAAACTTTCTCATAACAAAAGCATTATTCATATAATGAGATTTGGATTTTAAAAAAGACAAATTCACATGATTTCCCAGATTGTAACAGTATGTGTAAATTTGACCTTCTGGAATAAATAATTATGATCAATAAGTTGGAGTTATTGAAGCTTTTTTATGCTCAACATCCTTTATTACCTTCTTGTTGAAAGACTTTGCCAACCATGAATTAAGAGGATATCATAAAAATGTACAGTATATACTTCAGTCAAACCTGGTGTTAATTCTTACAACTTGATTTTAGAATCATCCTCAGGATAATACGAAACGATAAATTCACATTAAACGTAAATTTATGGATTTTAGAGTCACTATAAACTTTATGGCAACCTCGTATCGCTTATAATATACTTTTTATGTCCTTTTTTACCTTTTTATCTAATCAAGGAACGAAAGGAATGGAAAGAAGGGGGAGGGAGAGAATGGGAGGGGGAGAGAAAAAAATAAGCGAGACAAATAAACAAACTACTTAATATAACTCAACGGATAAACGTTCATAGATTCATCTTAAATTTGAAAATTTTGAATAGTCTATGCTGCAACATATATATATACAGTGCCAGAAAACTGATTACTATGTACATGTACGGACATTGAGGAGGCATCACTTGACTGACCTTTTCTCGGACGTTTTCCAATATCCCCGACGTCCAGCTGCTCCACCACCTTTAATATCAATAAAATCATTCGTATGTAGTTTCAGGAATGACATAAAATCAAAATAAAAGTTAGAAAACTTACGAGCCACCGTCTTCTGCCATTTTACCGTCAAAACAATTGTACCCAGTCCTACGCTCTAATTGGCAATGACGTCAAAGTGACGGTATAGACTTGTTCCATCAAAAAGAAACACTTCTTATCGTAAATACCACTGTTATAATGAAGGATTTTATTAGAAACTATGGCACTCAGGTTTATACAAATTACAGCAAACAAGTTATATCTCGACAACTGAAAATTAACGACAAGGTCTACGACATAGCCCTCGTCAAAATACGCACTTCAAACATTTAAATGACAACGCGAGTGATAACCACTCAACACTATTCCCCACCTTAAAAAGAGGGTGCTAATATAGTTAGCAAGTTAATCACTTGTTCTTAAACTTAAACTTAATTGTAGTCGTCCATCCAAACTGGAAGTTTTCGCTCTTGTCGTGGTCTCCTTCCTCTTCACTTTTACTTACGACACATTGTCGGGATCCGAAACACTACATCTGATAAACTTTTTACGACAGAAAAAGATCCATGCTATAGTCTCGCAAGTTTTTTAGACAATCCTTGTCGGAAAAAAGGTTGGTATGACAAGACTTTATCTCCAACGTTGTAAGTGGTTGATGTGGCTTAATTTCTTGAACGTATGTCGGCACATATTGTCGAATGAACAGCCGTTCGGTAGGCCAAAAGTACATGATCAATCCATTTGTCCCAATCATCATGATTGTTTTTAACTACCTTTGACAACATGTCTTTAATAGTCCGGTTGTTTCTCTCTACCAACCCATCACTTTGAGGATGGAATGCTGTTGTCCGTGGTTTCCTTATTTGCGAAGAGTGCGCACCACTCTTGAAAAAGCTTATTTTAAAATTGTCTTCCTTCCCTTCCGTGTGCAAGTGCTGCATTATTCCAAACAGAGTAACCCATCCCTCTAGAAGTTTCTTCGCTACAGTCTCACCTTCATGATCAGGTGCAGCAAACGACTCCGGCCCCTTTGTAAAATAATCACCTACCGCTATAATGAATCGGTTGCTCTGCTTGGATCTTGGAAGAGGACCAACAATATCCATGGTAACTCTTTCCATAAGATAACGGCAGAGGGTGGTAACTAACGGAGGTCTTGGTTTCTTCTTTGGTAGATTCCGCTGTGCACATTCCGGCATTGCCATCCCTTCCAATATATGTAGTAGCGTGCCTTGATGCGCTCACACGTTTCCGAACTCCCAAGATGACCTGAGGTAGGTAATGTATGACTTAGCTTAAGATCTTCGGATACCATACTTCGAGGTAGACATACTTGCCGGATTGTTCCAGATCCATCTTCCAATTTGTATTCCCGACTTAATACTCGGACAAATTGGCTCCAGAGGCTTTCCAACTCTGGACTGCAACTATCTTCTGCCTCCACCCATTTTACCACCAATTTAACTATATTATACTGCACTTTGAAGAAGGGCTGTTTCGTCAGTGTTCCAGTGGCAAGCCCAACCATCTCCTTCAGCCACAGCGCATGTCAACGGTTTGCACCAACGTCTCTCGTCATTCTCCATTGCATGACCTGAACCCATTTGCGTCACCACATAATTGTCCCGGGAGGTGTTCGATGGCAAAGGTAAGCTCAGCCAATCTCTCCAGCCAGCCGGCGACTTGTCCCTTTGGTTGCTTAAAATTCTTTAGCCAAGTAAGTGCAAGATGATCTGTGCGTGCTGTGAATTCTCGCCCAAGAAGGTAAGGCTCTAAGTGTTCCATGCTCCAGATCAACATGATCCTTGTCGTACTGTAATTGCGTTGTGCTTGAGTTAGAGCCTTGGTGGAGCAGGCTATGACTCGTTCTTTTCCGTCCTGTACTTGCGAAAGTACGGCTCCCAATCTAATATCTCTGGCGCTCGTGTCCAAGATGAATGGTCGGTCGAAATTGCGGTACCCAAGAACAGGTGAACGCGTTAGGTGATCCTTCAAGGTGTCAAAAGCTGACTGCCACCATTCTCGTCCAGTTGAAGTTGATTCCCTTTCTCTCCAGGTTATAAAGAGGAAGCGCGATGTTGGCGAAGTTAGGACTTTAAGTACTCTTACCTTCTCTGGATCGGTCGCAATACTCTTCGGACTTACCACGTGCCCCAAGATAAGCGTTTCCATTTTTAACATCAGATATTTCTTTGCATTCAATTTCACTCCCGCAGCTTCAAGTCGCTCCACCACAGCTTCCAACCTTCGATGATGTCATAGAGGTAGACCAGACAGCCGTCCACGCCAGGCCATTCAAGATAGCGTTTATGGGGCGCTGAAATGTGGCCGGTGTGTTGATCAGTAGGAAAGGCATTCGTTTGAACTGGAAATACCCTTCTGGCGTCGAGATTGTTGTCTTTTCTCGATCCTCTTTATTAACTCTAATCTACCAGTACCCATAGACAAGGTCCCAAAAAGAAAACGGCGCCGGATAGAGCGTCCAGTACATCGTAGCATCTTGGTAGGAGGTATACGTCCTTCTTCGTCACCTGGTTCAATCTACGGTAGTCCACACAGAATCTCGGAGTTCCATCTTTCTTCCTTATCATTACAACTGGTGCGGACCAAGGCGAACCAGACGGTTCAGTCACATTAATTGCAAGCATTGCTTCTATTTCCTTAAAAGCTTCGTGTTTTTTTGATGGTACGGTAGTCTGTGAACTAGGACCCTGATTGGTCTTGCATCTCCAGTATCGATGTAGTGTTCGCTCGTTTACAATTCGCCCAGGTCGGACTTCCCTCTACTGCAGAAATTGCACCACTGTGTACACCATCTCTCTCTGTTTCTCTGTCACAGCTGGGTTCTCGATCTTGAATGAGTCAGCCATTTCTTTCATCAATGATATAAAAATGGCATGCTGGGTAGGCAGTATAAAACAACACGAAAAGTTGAAAGGTTGATAGACTGCCGAATTTATGATAAAGAATTCTAACATTTCGTTTCACTTTCTGACGAAGGGTCATTGCTCAATTTATATTAAATTCGGCAGTCTACCAACATTTAAAATTTTTGTGTCATTTCTTTCATCAACTTGTTGGGATGTAATTTCTCATCAATCTCTGCCTCTTTAATAACTTGGCAACGTGGTAACAGCGCTGATCACCCGCATCGTCTTTCTCAGGTTCTAACAGTGGGTATTGCTTCCCGACTGTACTTCCCCTGTAAATTCTCACTGGTTTTCTCTGAGAGTTTAATACCCGAACCGCAATACTGCCCCTGTCCACTGTTGCCATGACCTAGATTATATCCAACGAATATCGTTCCTCAAATCTCGGTTCCGGTTCTAACACTCCTGTTTCTCTTCCAGTGACACTGCTGACCTCCACCTTGCAAGGAACATACATCGAGCCGGAATGGTAGTCGAGGATACGACAGCAACGTGGCAAACCTTTTTAGAACTCTTAGGATTCACTTTGCACTCATGGGTTCCAATTCTTATGGTGTCTTTATCAAAATCTACGATGCAACTGTTATTTTTAAGAAAGTCAGCACTTAGTAACAACTCTTGAGCCAAATGGTTTCTCACATTAACTGGGTGACAGATAATGGTTCCGTCAATCTTGATATCTATCCCAGCAAGTCCATAGCCAAGAGATTATAGTTTACTCCGAGTATGAGTTGATGCGTTGACCACATACTGGTATCTCTGTCCTTGGTTTTGTTGAAAACATCCAGATGTAGGAAGGTGACTGCTACACCAGAGTCTACAAGGGCGCTCACCCGATACACACTTGAATTCACTCTGTGGCAATATATATGGCTTGTTCGGCACAGGCGGAGTCACGGCCAGGGACATACCACTCTTTAGGCGTTTCCTCGCCCACTTCCATGGGTCGTTTGGTGTTGCTCTCTGGTTGCGATCGCCATTCTCGTTGGTAGTGGCCCTTCTTTCCACACTTAAAACACGTAATCGTTCTCCTTCTGCGTGTTCCCTGGGTCACCGTCGCTTCTAACAATTTTCCCATAAGCTTCGTTTGCCGCTCGAAGTGCTGTCTTGCCCAGGCAGGAACGGTATTATTATCTCTCGAGCGTTCGACGCCTCATCATCACCAGTGAGCTCTATATATGGAGAGAGAACTTCCCGCCCTGAAGTGAAGCTAAATATGGCGGACATGGACGTGAATTCTGTGCGTCAGTTTCAATCCCCTGCGCGGTTTCGCATGTCAGTTTTAGTCTCATTACGTCCAGTTGAAACATTGGCAAAAATCACTTTAAAAGACAGAAATGAATATTTCAATTTGAAATATTTTTCAAAAAATATCAGAACGCGTTACAGAGTATAATTTTCATGAAAATGAATTGCAAAACTAACAACAAATCTCGTAAAAGAGTCTCGAAAAATCACTTGAGGAAACTGTAAGGCAAACGATCTCTTTTTACTGATTGCTTACCATCTTCAGACAGCTCAGCACACTTGTAGGTCACAGAGCATCTTTGAATCTTTTTAAATACTTAGTCATGAAAAATTCTTCTGGTATCATTTCTTTTGAATTTTCCGTAGTTGCAATTTGCAAATGTTTCGAAGCTGAACTAACGTTCAAGACCGTGCAAGGAATTGAGGAACAAAATTGACCTCCATGTCGGCCATATTTGGCTTTACTTTTTCCCTGGCCTATAGACTGGAGTTCTCTCTCCATATATAGAGCTCACTAATTATCACAAACGATGTCGGCCATATTGATTCTTGTTTCTGGTTGCTTGTTTTCAGTGACGTAAAGAGTTTCCAGTCTGAGGGCTGCAACCTTGTACCCAGGGCCTTCTCAAAACATGGCGGACAGATCGGAGAAGATCCTGACAAAGGCTGCTCATATGACTCCAAAAATCTTGCGAGATACTTATACTAAACCGGGGGATTCGGCGAAGCTTAGACACAGAGAGTCCTTTGAGCAACCTCGTCCTATGACTCCTGCGGCCCATAAAAATATATCGTGAAGATTGTACAGAGTCAGACATGGTTTAACACTACTCTTGCTTGAAAAGTTTTGAACGTAGCTTACAAAACTACCGTTCATGGCCCAACGTTTATACACTCCTGTCTAGTGTCAGGGGCGATTGATCTGGATATGAGGTCCCTATTTATATCCTTAGAGAACCACTGATGACGTTATCTATTAATGAGATGCATATAGGCATCTGGTCATAAACCACCATCATCCCGATTCAATGAAGGGCGCAATTGATATGCCATGCCTCCATACAACGTCTTTGATGGTAACATGGATTCGTGGTAATAATTTTGGAATTTCCCCACGAAGTCATGTGGTTGGTTAGACACGCGTGCTCCTACAAAGCAGAATTTTCCTTTTTTGAAAGGAAAACTGCCTTTTGGTGCTCTTTTAAGCGCATTCCAAAATGACGCCGTTTAGTCTGGCTAATGTACTCCTGATCAGTCATTAGACGGAAAGGAATAAATCACGTCTTTTCTCTGATCTTTCGCAATACGATCTTTAGGCTTTGCAAATGTATGTCCCAACGTCAAGAACGGCCTTTGGGCAACTTTTACGTGGAAACTGCCTAAGATTCTTTTAATAGGTTCGCAAAATCCATCATCGAATTTTCACTCTCAGTGTTTGTGAGTGATGGTCTAACTGATTTTATGCAGTTTTTAAGGAATCATTAGGGTAGCTGTTAGCCTTCAAAACATCGAATACATGTTTTCGTTCACTTCCCTTAGCATCGAAAGTAGTTGGTATACCTTCAGCTCTCCAAAACAATAGGATGGTGAGAGCCAAAGGAGAGATACTTGTCGGTGTGAGTTGGTTTCCGATTCACTCCAGTTTCCAACTTTCCGTGGTCTGTTCTTTTAACAACAAAATCTAAGAACGTCAGGCAGTTATTTGTTTCGCGTTCTACCGTGAATTAAATCGACGGTTCGATGGAATTTAGATGGTGCAAAATAATTTCCACTTTGTTTCGAGATATCGCAGATATGACATCATCAATTTATCATTTCTAGAAGAAGGTTTCACTGATGAGGTCCACCACACGATTGGTTGGGAAAATCCCAAAATTCTTCCTTTGAGAAATGCGAAAGGACATAAATTCGTGGAAAATACGGGTTTCTCCTTCCTGAAACTGCGCATAGACTAGTGTCACTTATCTACACGGAATCTGCGAACCGAACACGAATTTGCTCTCAACGAGCTCTCTGTATTGATTAATGAATCTGACATCAATGGTGGAAGAATTTTGTTGTTTAAATGAGCGAAAAGAGTATCTGAAACTCAGATCTAGAAACAATCAAAAGTTGCGCTACCTGATCGAGAAAAACAAGGTTTCTGTGAATACGACTAGACGCTGATCAAAAACGCATAGTGAGGGCTAAATTTAGTAGCATTCTCACACGGGAAAAAACCACCTTTGAAAAATTTCGAAAGAGAGACTTTTTTATTGGCAGTTTCTTTCTACTTCTTCTTGCTGGATTTAACCCTGGACAAAATCTTTTTTTTTCTAATCAAGTAAAAGACCTTTTAAAGGCATGAGCTTAACGTTGAAGAGATATTTGCCCGAAAGATTTGGGAAAATCCTCTTCGATCTTTGTTAGCTGTGAATGTTCCAAGTACGGTCTTGTCGCATTCGCGGCTATCAGAAAAAAAACGAAAAGTCGGACGTACATTGGAAAACGTTTTCATGAAAAAACCGAGGGAATTTTTGATTGATAAAATTGAAGAGAGACACAGTTACTATGGATTGGATTCAAACCCACAACCTCTGAATTAGAAGCCCAGCTCCATTGGGTCACAAGACGAAGGCCACTGACACGCAATGACAATCGCAGTGAAACTATTTTTATTCATTTTAGAAATTACTTGCTTTATTGTTGAGAAGTATGTTTTTCGTGAACAGTTTGCTGTCGTTTTGGTATCCTGTTGCTGAGTTTTTGATCTTTGGAAT
>JBAHVQ010000463.1:1173004-1191385 GCA_036872915.1 Nanipora kamurai | reverse complement strand
CTCTAACCATTGAGCCACTACGACTCAGATGGTGAGCTAGGGTGGAGGTTCATCATATGTACTGCCTAAGCGGAAGTCACGATATAATAATAATGATGTAACTACTTAATGCTGAGTCGGTTAAAGGTTTTGAAATATGGAGTTACATATGGCGCACCAAATCAGTTCATATTTAAAATAGGCCTTTCTTTCTACATATTTATGATTTTTCTAACTATGTTCTGATTGGATATGTTCTTATTGTAAAAATAAATTTATTCTCTTTGATTCTATGTGCATCTTCGAACTGGGTATTTTATATATGCATGTCCTTGATCTATTTAAATATGTCCTAATTAAATTTAAATTTATAATCGCAAATTTTAGATATTTATTGAATCGATTATTTTATATATGCCCTGATCTATTTTAAATATTTCCTAATTTAATTCAGTTAGGCATTTTTAATAATTCCTAACTAAATTCAAATTTAGGTGGCGGGTACCCGAGCTGGCTCGCTAAGCCGAGCTGACTTTCACCCTCTGTTTACATGAGAATGGTTATCCTTTCTATCTGGCGTGACCAAAGGTACGTTTACACTGCGATTAATCGGGCCGATTTCTGTTTTAGGTTATTGGTAATGAATAAAAAGCAGGTAAAATTGGGTCGACGGAGCATTCTGCTGACAAGCCAGAGATCGGTCCGATTTAGCACATTGTGTAAATGTTCGTTAACTCTGCTTGAGTCACCCGGGCTAACTGCGTTTATTTTCCTAGTATGCCCAGAATCCCACTTCAGTTTGGAGCAAACTCTTGGTGTCGCGTGTACGGAGCTTTAACTTGTCAGCCCTAGTAGCCGAAATATCGGTTAGGCAAAGTACTCGAGTACCCAGGCTAGCTTTTGACTATCAACACAAAATACAGTTTAAGAAGAAATAAACACGTTCTCGCTAAAGCAGGCCAGTTCAGGTTCCCGGGCTGGCCTCGAGATGGACAAAACATTTACTGAGAGAAAATCTCTCTATTTTACAGAAATAAATTCACATAAATAAAGGATTTAACTTCCTGTATTGTTCCAGTACTATTTAGTGCACTGAATAGTCGCCACACTTGGCATAAATGTTAGCGTTATTAGGCAGCCTCCATATTAGGTAACTAAACCCATATTTAGTTAGACATACCCCTCTGGTTGTCTAGGTTACTGGTGCCCTTTTTCCGTGCAATACGTTGTCAATTACTCTTGGACTATAAATGACGAGTTGTAGTCTATCGTTATCCCGAGTGTTTCCTTCTTTACTGGCGAGTAGCATATTAAATGGACTGTGTGCATGAGCTCTAGAAGTATATTTAGATGGTAATTTCTTCTTTATCATTAGAAGCATATGGTGCTACAAGGTATCACATCATCAGATTTCATTTCTACTTCAGTGTGACTCTATGGGAAGGGGCTTTCAATGAAATGTACAGCAACTGATGGATTTAAACTATTTAGGAATGACAATGTGACAAATCAAAACAATCGACGGATCTACGGTAGTAAAAGCACTCTGCAGTAAGATACCATTTTCCTGAAGGATATCCTTACAGTTATAACATTAATGGTATTGAATTGGTGCAGTCCTCTTCTATTCAAATCGGCATAGGTAATCTTACATGGTGGATAAGCTTCCAACCATTCCGGTTACAATATCTTCTATGATACTTGTTAACCTTTTTAACTGGTTCTTTCATGTCTCGTCTTGGCACCAGTTCAGAGATCACCATTTTGATTTCTGAGTTGTTTTTTATTTCTATAGTGAGGTTCACAACACTGAACGCAACTTTAACTGGATCAGTTGGTTTTAAGATCATTTGTCCAGCAATGTAGAACGATTTTGCGAGATGGTCTAGCCATTGTGAGCTTTATGTAATGGCTCATGTCACTGGTCGTAGCTCCAGGAAAAGATTTCACTACTACCCGAGTGCCAACTTCTTTGCCAAGTTTGGATCCTTGAATATTCTTGATAATCGAGTCGCCGATTAACACAGTCGCATCGGAAGCTGCACGCTCTCTTTCAGTGGTGATACCAGTAGATTTTGTTCTTCTTTCAGCTGATTAAATAAATCTAAGTCTATCCGATTTTCTCGCCGTGATATTGTCAGTTTCATTCTTGTTTTCAGCTTGGTTCACATCTTCTTCACTATGATTTAGGATTTGAAATCTGTAATTGGTTTATATATCGGAACCAAGTGATACCTTCTTTGACGCTGTTTTTTGGGTAGTTTTAGATTGATCACCTGGTCTGTTTACCCTTTGCCAGGACTCTTCATGACATTGTGTAGTCTAACTTTGCTCGCAGTCGAGTTGTAGTAGCTTCAGAGTTGTTATCGAGCTCATCTTCTCGTTTTCTAGGTCTTTGACCTTTGAGTTAAGCAGATCCGACTTAAAGAGTGATATATTTTGATATTTTCTTTCTTTAACTCAGCAACGACATCTTCTAAAACTAAAACAGAGTAAGGTTTGTTCTCTTTGAGATTGTTAACATCAACTGTGAGAGCTTCGATTTTGGCATTGAAGTTTTCGGTAAAACTCTCTAGTTTAGATTTGAGTTCATTTAGTTCAGAGTCATAATTGATGGCGGTGGTTAGGTTTCCCAAAGGATTGGGCGTATTGATATGCAAATCTTCGTTAGTTTCAGATTCGTAGTTTGAGGCCGTTTTCCTACTTTTGAGATTTTCAACAGTTAATAACAATTCTGATTTCATTTCTTCGGCTTTCCGTTTATTAAGGGTCATGGTTCTATTCGTTGAATACCATTGAATCGAAACATTTTCATTTTCTTAACGCTGAACACGAACTCAGTTCACTCTAGCTCGCCATCTGAGTCGTGGTAGCTCAATGGTTAGAGCGTCTCACCGGTCATCAGAAGGTTGCGGGCTTGATTCCCGTCTAGGGCTCAGAAATCGTCTTTCTGAGAGAACGAGCTTGACGAACGTCCACTAGTCGTCTGACATTTTTATTTTCTTACAGTTTAGAACCACTTCCAGGTGCTGTCCACTTTACTGGTGCTATATGTAGCCCTTCAACAAGGACGCGAAGACCTTCAAAATGACCAAGCCATGTTGGGCCTCACTTTTCTGTGATCATGCCATTCTCACTTGATTTTGTTCTATCCTTATCACATAAATTCAATGCTAAATGTAGTGACAAATCTTCAGGGATGTTATATTCTTTCAAGGTCAGGCCATCTTCCAGTTATTTGTCATCATAGACAAGTTGTTGATGGTTGAGTGGGATTCCTCCCTTGTCTTTAATTTTGGTCTACAAATCTTTAATCGTATCACTTAGTTCAACTTCAAGAGTGATAGTCTTTCCAGTAACGGTGATGAGAAGGATTTGCATGATGTAATAACGAGTTATAATTGATAGATAGTACAAACCTAAAGGAGCTGTCAGTTACACGTCAAATCCCGCAAGTTCACATGCAAAACTGCATGCGAGGTGCACGTTCTTATCCTTCGGATGAACAAATTCAAACAGCTCTATGGTCGAGACGATCGACGATTCTAACACAAAAAAGTGTAAAAGAATTGCGTTATAATTTAGAGTTTTTTCAAGTAGACAACTTAATTTTCATGTCACAAAAATTTAAATAATTCATTTTTTTTTTTCAAAAAAACCCAACGTTACTGTCACAAACATCTCTGTTCATTATATGGTTACTGTTAGACTTCTGGTCGATTCGATAGACAAACAGATTTTGGTTCCCACGTCACTAATCTTATTTAAATTATTGTAAAGACAATCAGCTGTTTCCGATGTTAAAGGTTTATGTTGTTGATAGCAAGAACTACTAAATGTTAATAACTACCAAATCCAAAAACGGATTTTTGATGATGTTTTGCGCACTACATTACGCTCTAGTGTAGACATAGAGCAGTCATTTTGGAGGATTGACTGCAGATGAGATCTGCGTTGGGATAAAATTACAATCAAACTTCAACTTACCAGTAATTATTGTTTAATTTTCTAATTTTATTTCGTCATTAGTTTACGTCACCACGGAATCACATTATATTTCAAAGTAGTGCAATCACAAAACTGAATAACAAAATGACAACAAAGATTGTAAATTTATTAACAGTAACAGGTCCTAGAAAATAAAGTTCTGAACAAAGTTATGACTAAAGTACAACCTTGGTAGTTGGGTAGATTTCTCAGAATGATCAGGATAAATTGAGTCAAGAGTACTTCTCCAAAATTCGTTTGATCAGAACCAATAGGTTTATTATAAAATTTAGAGGAAGTATGTTTTTCCATCCTGCACTAGTAATGATAGAGCTAATAGTAACTCTTTTTAAGTTTGCAGTATGTGTCGATGCTGCCTTTGTGCTATGTGCCTTATACCGCTTCCTTTAAATGTAGTTTTTAGCCATCTAAAGATGCTATCTGTTGTTACAGTAGCGAGGGTTTTCCCGTACCTCAGAAGAAGCTGTTTTCTGTCGTTTCTATGCTGTTTTGTTCTTTCCAAGTATTCCCTCAAGTGATGCAATGCACACAATTGCTTATTAAGTGGATATGCTGTATAAACTAACTGTGATGATAGTCTCGTATTCGATAAGTATCGAGAGAAGATGTAGAGTCTGGAACCCTTGACCTGACCGCATGGTTTTTAGTAGCTCTGGGGTTTTCGAGGTAGTCCAAGACGCTTCATTTAAACTAGCATATGCTGAATTGGACATCCCATGTCTTCGTTCATATCCCGTTCAGGGGCGTGCTGGGTCTTCAAAAAGAACGACGAGCAACATCTGAGGGGGCTCAGGGGCGGATTCGCGAATGCAAGATGTGTCTTGGGGAGAGGGAATATTTGACCAAATTTGACGTGGCGAGAAATAAACACTTTACTTTTACGACACACCAAACGCGATTCAGTACCGAGACGGAAATGTTCAACGTACTTGAAAGGCAAATAAAATTGCTCTTGAAATAATTTGTTTTAAAATATAGTAGCTCTAGTACATCAAGACTTAGCTAGTACACAACGCTTCTAGAGGTTGCTTTTATAGACCATTATGTATTTTAATTTTTTTAATCTTTAATTTAACCATTTAACGTGCCCATGATCCCAGGGGCCCACAACGAGTTTTCGTTGTCTCGTCCCTGGCCAGCACGCCCCTGATCCCGTATGCTGTTATATCTGGAAAGGCTGGGTTTCTCTGCAAATACTCATTTTAATAACATACAAAAAAGTGGATGGGTTCCAAATGTTATGTTGCCAGATAAATCTATCACGAATGAAAGGGCACTTCTAGCAGTGGCGTGCCGATGTCTCGTAGGAGGAGGTGGCAAGATGCCGTTCCGGCGCCCCCCTTGCCCATTTTGTAATTATTTAACAAAAATATAAAAACCACCACCCCTCCCCCTAAACACATTTATTGATTCTCAAAACAACAAAACAATGTATATATTTATATTTAATATTTCACTGATTCTTTAGCCCATGTCCTGGCGGCGAATTGTGTCCGTGTTGTTTCGTTTTTTCAGTAGCACTTGGCAGTCAAGAATGTCTCTGTCAAATTCGTCCTCGTCGATGACAGTATCAAAAATTTACCCAGTTATCTGACACTGCGTAGAAAGGTCGTCGTCTGTATTCAGTAGGTGGCCTATGTTTAGCAGAAAACCAAAGCTCCTGTCAAGTACTCCCAGTCTCTCAAAGCGCCCAGTCATCTCCATTGTCAAGCGATCCATAATGCTTAACAGCGTGCGCTTCATTTCGTCAACAGTGGACAGTCCTTCATCTTCTGATTGCTCACCTGGCATCCGTGTTCTTCTCCGCCGCTTGCTGTTAATTTGCAATCCCCATTCTTCATACTTCTCTTTTCCAAAATTGATTGCGGCTTCACATACTGTCTCTCATTCTTCTGTGATCTTTCTTTGCTGTGCCTTAATGTCGGCTGCCGCTTCTTTAAAAGTCATGGTTTTATCTTGCAACCGTTTCTGGACTCGATCAATCCGACCAAGTACTTTCTCCCAAAACGATAGCATCATCAAGAAAACGAAAAGGTCAGGATCCGGTGGTGCAGCTGGTCAGAGTCACTTCTAGTGTCAGCGTTGTTACTGTTGTCATCCCTCATTGCTTCCAGTAGGTCGACAATTTCGTTTATTTTGGACAGGACTTTGCAAGCTTCATATCTGACACTCCATCTTGTCTCAACTTCTCTTTTAAGACTGACGCCAGTGTTTATCTTCAGCTTTTCCCAACGTTGAGTTGATCGTGAAAAGTACGTGAATAATGATTGTACTGATCCAAAAAATGTCACAGCTGGTACATGATCGCGGACTGCGTGAGCACCAACAAGGTTCAGCGAATGGTTGTCACAGTTTAGGTACAGCGCTTTTGGGTTTCTTTGGAGGATGCGTTCCTGGACTCCCGATACGTGACCAGACATTACAGAAGCATTATCATAGCACTGCGATCTGCAGTCCATTAGATCAAGTACGTCCTCTTCTAATTTCTCATCTATCACCTTCTCAATACCTTCCGCGTCCTTTCCTTCACCTTCGACGAAGTCGATGAACGCTTCTCGTACTTCTGCTGGTTCTACTTCATAATCAATACCTATAAATCGGATGATTTCTGGTAGCTGTTCTTTTCGTGATAAGTCAGGTGTTGAGTCGAAAATTATTCCAAAATACTTGTTCCCTTTTATTGCTTTTACAAGAGATTGACGAGTGGAATTACCGATAAGTTCAATGAATTCATTCTGCATTTTGTTTGTCAAAAAAGAAACCTATTTGGGATTAATTTTTGCCCGATCAAGATGTTCTCTTATAAGGTTGTCATATTCGCTGAGGAAATCCAGCAGAGCAAGAAAATTGCCAAGATTCTCTGAGGCGCTTGTACCCAGCTCTTCACGGTGCCCGCGAAATGGGAAATTTTGCTACGCCAAAAACCGAGTGCAATGAAGTAAACGCTTCACAATTTCACACCATTTTTCTCTTTGGGCTGCATGTTCTTGTAATAGTCTAGCATCCACAGTCTTATGAAGAGATAATCTACGCTCAAATTCCTTCCACGTACAGAGAGACTCGCGATGAAACCGATACTCTTCATGTCCACACAATTTTTCGCCAAAATTTTTCACTATGAAAACCCATCTGCAGTTTCAAAGGATGACTTTTGGTTATGTGGCGCTTCGGAAAAAAGCAAGCAACAAAAACAATATACTGAATTCATCTTTGCAGAATAACACAACCAGTTTCTCTTTATCACCCTTCCATTTTGACGGGTTTTGTAAACCAAAACTCTGTTAATCTTCGCTAATTATAGTCAATTCTAAACTGAACATCTTTGTTTTGGAAATGCACCGGGTCTAGCATAACCATGTGATCTCGAAGAGGGCGAGAAACTCGAGGTCCACCATCACGAACAGGAAAATCTAAATAACTAACATCTTTTTCTCGTATTACTGGGTGACCATGATGATCTGCTACATCACAAAGTTGGTGATCTGGCAAATCTGCCGATGTCCGTGTTTCTCTAGGAAAAAATCACGTCTGCAATATGATTATAATTAATATAAAAATTATCTGCAATATGCTTCTTTATTCTTTAATAGCAAGATGATATAAACATTGCTATTATTATTTGAATTGTTATATCTCATTATCACAATATTATTAATAATATTATTATCTTTATTCAATTCAAGAGCTACTTTTTAAAGAATTTCGAATTACAGTAGTTGATATTTATAGATTTGATATCAAACCCTATTTACTTGTCGGTCGTGTCCTTAATGGATAATGGGTCATCTCAGATTTACTGCTTGTTCCACTTCGTCTTGCGGAAATTCAGAAGATTCGTATTCACGTTGATCCCTACATCGCTCTTGTTTATTTTCAGCGCCTTTCTTCAAAAAGTTTGTCAGAAACGTACTCGGTTTTGCGGCATCTTGCTCTTTTTGTTTTCTCCTTTCCCTACCTTGTGCACCAGATTCTTTTGCTCGTTTATACATTGTACATGCTAATGCTGAGTTATTATCATATAAATATGACAATAGTACAGGAGGCAATGAGCCCGCGAACGATCCTTGGGTAAATACTTGGTGTAATTGTTTTATAATGTAACAAGGACGAAACAGGTATGGCCGTTCGTATTTTGACTATTTTGAGAAGATTCTCGAATAAATGGAGGGTATTTTAGTTTCAAAGATAGACTAATACTTTCTTAAAAATATTTCCCGGTATATATATGGAATTTTGGCGCCCCCTTTAACCTGGCGCCCGGCGCGACTGCCCCTCCTCGCCACTGACTTCTAGGTATGTTGATGGTACTGCACCCCACTCTAGAGTTCAAAAGTTTTGCTAAGAAATTTATACCAGCTTTTACACCAGAACAAATGGGACTAATAACGATTTGACTACAACAGTACATCCACGTCTCTAGGAAGCGTGAATATTGCTTATTTATACCTGTTCTCCAGGATTCCTCAATGACTCTTTTAGATGTGTCCCAAAAACCCTGCCTTTACAGCACTTCCCTGACAAGTGGCATAGCATGAAGCAGAGTTTCAGGTGCAACGGATTAATCCTGTTGAGTTCATTGGGGGTAAACAAGGTGTTTTGCCTCACCACCAAAAGAACTGCCGGTTTCCGTACTAGCACTCCATTGCCATTTGTCGGTTTGTTCTTAAGCGTCGAATTAATATTTTCTGCCGGGTGAAGGCGCTTTAACTCATTACGATCCGAGGAAACTAAAAAAAACGATTGGAAATCTCTTGCTAAACCTGATGTCACTTTTCTGACTCAATTTTTCATGCAGATTTCTAAGAGCTTAGTTTCGAGCCGAAATTCGAAGAGTAAGTAGATGAAAATTGCAAAAGTTTTCATGGTTTTCGTTGTGGAGTCGGACCTGATCGAGTTGTAATAATTCCATGGATTTCATCGATCCCGCTTTGTCTGAAGGGATTTTTGAGATGATTCAATCGATAAAACATTGTCTTCGCCTTTTTGATGTTGAACTTGGACTTTGCTTTGTACTTCTTCACGTCATTTGCCAGCATGTCTTCCGCTCCTCACTTCTTACGAAAGGCTTTTCTCGAATATTACTCTCTGCGCAAGAAATATCGACTGAACGCTTTGAACTACACGTGAAAAAGTCATTGCTCGATCTGCACATTCAAACCTCATGTGACTCCCTATTGACGTTAATTAATTATGAAATAAGATTGATTTCCCTCGCAACAAATACTGGGACTGACGCCCAATGCAAGAAAAAGACTGAAGATATCGTTGAGTTGCAGTTGTAAAAACCGTTGATTCTTGTCGACGCCGCTGAGGAACCTCACCGTTACGTTCCACGTTTTGCGTCGGCTTCAGTGCGTCAGAGTCGATACGCCAGCACCAGCACGTCAGCGCGTGCGTCTTAGAAGAAAATAGAACTGTAGTTTGGAGACTGACTGACACTGAATGATTTACAGTTGTATCAGCGTGAAATTTCAGGAAAAGAAACTCTTTTCTCTCAGTGAGATTTTTCATAGATAACCAAGTTGGATACTGGATACTTAACCACGTGAAAGAAGCCTTATTAGTTTGGGTCCTGAACGCGAACAACTTAAAGGATTGTTAAACTGGGACAATGATCAGTAACCAATCATAACTATGAATGCAGTTATGTTGTGAAGTAGCAAATGGTAAGTGTTTATTTAGTGGAAATGAACTCGTCATGTTTGGAATATACGTTGACTAAACAGACTGATAGTGCGTTAAGAATTGATAATGGGGATTATGCGTCCTCTTGCAGTCAATGAATTTAATAGTAACTCAATCGAACATAAGTAGTGATAGTAGCAGTGGACGTGAGCAATCAGTGCTGTTTTACAAGTAGATACTGAACAAAGTTTATACCCGAGATATGTGTTGCATTGTTATGTAGTCTATGGCAGTCTATAAATATTTTTGTGTGTACAAACTTATTTGCTTTGTGGCCAATTACCGAAGCGACTGTGGGTTGCTATAATTAACTATTTATCAAAGTAATAAATTCGACCAGTCATGTTGTGAATGTAGAACCAGTTTACAAATGACATGTTTAGGTGAAAGCACAACATGTGACCTGTACTTAAAAAAAACGAGTACAAGGAACGATCGAAACCTTTTAGCTGTAGTTCTTCTCAAAAAGAAACTGTGAAGTTTACAAATTCAGGAACTGTTTTCGGAAAATGATTTCAAGAAGAAAAACTTCGTTGTTCTTAATTCAGATCTCTGTGTTTTGGAATATATCTTATCTTGTCTATGGATCGCAGGAAGTCAGTAAAACAACTTATAACAAAGGAGATATTGATTTCATTATGGTGGCTCCACAAATGGCGCGTGACAGAGGGAATTTGACGAAAGGTCAGGATATGATTTCAAATCCACAGCATCTAACGAAGGAAGGGAGCACAAAAAATGACACACGTGCAAGCATTCTGGTTCGCATACTCCAATTCAAGACCTTTTGGAGTCCAGCCAATGGAAAGAATAGAACCCGGCGTATCCTTGAGCTATCTCTCAAACCAATGTTTTTTGTTTGCTGTGTTTGTGCCTTGGTACTCATTTATTTACTTTATCGAGCAGTTAGAATACGGAGAAACCTCAAGAACGATAAACATGTGATACAGTCAAGTGACTCAAGCAAACAGCTTCTGAATGAGGCATAAATAGTAGCGCCACAAGAAGTGGAAAACGGCAGAGATAGAGACTAATGCATCTAGTATGATGAATTTCGTCTGGTTTTTACTGGAGACATAAGCCAAGCACGCACAAGATCAAAACGGAGATGAAACATAAGTTCCCCTGTGGAACTCGGTCAGGTCCGTTAGGCAGAATTGAAGACAAAACAAGAATTGTTTTTTGTTTTGCTTTCTATTCCCTACTTTGGCTTAAACCTGGCCGTATGATCCTTATATCGCGGATGTTTTACGTCGGAGCTCGTCGGCAACAGCCATTGGATCTCTTTCCTTTTGTCTTGTCCTTTGCCTTGGTTTTGCGATTACGCTTGTGCTCGAGTGAAAACTAGGCTTTAATGAAACAAGGAGCCATCTCTTTGAAAAAATGAGTAATGATTAACTCTTTAAACATGGCATTTCAGGACTCTCCCATTGACGAGTAAAATCATCTGGCGTTAGCCAGAGTAAAAGGACAAAGCGGCCAAATTTGTACGTGTGATAGTTGAAGGGTTAATAGTGTACGTATTATAGAGATATCAAAGAAACAAACAGAGATAATAATCTTTTTTATCGCAAGAGCATTCGCTGTTGTACGTAACGAGGTCACTGTTTGCATTTTACTTATTTAGGCAATATTATAACTGTAAATAATTTTTAGCTTAATGAGTAATCTAAACAATGTTTCGTTCAATATACCAAATTACTGAGTCTTAGATCATTTCCCTTATTCAAACAATGTTAATTAAGTACAGTGGCAGATGCAAGATTATTCGATAGAGCAGACTCTAACTTCCGAATATAGTCTACAGTAGTGCTGGGGAAGGGGGCACCAGTGTGGCGAAAACTGTGGCAAAAGACTTTGTCACTAAATTTTATCCGGCCCACAACTCTCCTTTTCTTGATAAGTTTGTAGATTGCCGAATTTATGACAAAGAATTCTAACGTTTCGAGCTATGACTCTTCGGCATTCTACAAACCTTTCAACTTTTTATGCTGTTTCATACTGCCTACGCACCATCCCATTTTTATATCATTGTCTGGCTCTCTTTTTCTGATTGCTTGGGTTTTCATTAAACAATTAAAGCAGTATCTCTAGTTTAATAAGATATGTCTACATATTTACACACTGATTACCTATCTATTCGACTGATCTTCAACGGAGTGGGGTCTATACTGAAAAACCAAACGCAAATACTTTCTCGTTGTACCGACCAAACAAACGAGGTTAATAAGGAATGCCTTGATCACTTTTAACCTTCTTTTTTTTATTTTGCCAGGTGGTAGTTTAGGTTTACATGCTGCTTGCTTGTTTTTACTTATAGTTTGGAGCTTTTGTGTTAATTGGGTGCCTGTTTGTCTGGATCATCTGTTTAACTCAATCTGGTTTTTTTGTCTTCACGTCAACTTGGAAATTTTCACGCCAGAACGAGCCGGTTTCTACGGAAAACTTTATCCACGCGGTTAGGCAGGGCCGCCGAGAGGAGAGGCAGAAGGGACAATTTGCCCCTGGCTCCCATCTTAGTAGGGGCCCCAACTTGAGAGACTGCCCAAAATTGAGCAACGCTCTGAGTTTGTAACAACGAGTTTAGAGTTTGTAACAGTGCCTTCTAGCACTGTATGCCTTGCGCAGTTACGCTAAGGAAGCTAAGCTGTTAGCAGTACTTTTAGTTTTATCCGTGGTTTTTTAAATGCCCCTAAATAAAGACCCCTATGACGTCATAGGGTCCACTAAAAAAATATTGTCCAAGGCCCCGCACATTCTCTCGGCGGCCCTGCGCTTAAGTTGCCAATCAATACTCGTCATTTTGCATACAGATCAGTTACGTGAAGTCAAGTCGCCATGGTCGTTCAGTAAAACGTTTGACGTTTTTTCAAGAGACGAAATATTCTATAACTGCAATACAGTCGCACGTTGTAGCAAGTCAAGCAATAAACTAAAAGGAAATCCTCATTTGCCAGGGTATTTTGTGCAAATTTATTCGCAGGCTCGGAATTACTTGTCGGAATTACTTGTCATATATACTGATTATATACTGGACTCAGGATGGTTTATTTTATATGAGCTGAAACATTTATATTTCTCTTGCAAAAATGCATACGAAACTTCTTTCACACTGTGATATGCCCATCAGCCAAAAGAGAATTTGAGACGACGATCCAAGCCTGATATGGGTATTTTTAAACTATCCGACTATCCGACTCGTTTTCGTCGATGAAACAGACATTGTAACTTTAGCTTGTTTTTCTATGAAGGCATAAGCATAACCATAATATCAGGGCAAAAACAAATCATAAATTATCATTGGGGTTATAAAAATTACTCGACTTTTGCAATGAATTATAATTATAACTACTTTTTTGGAAGTAATACGCTATATTACTTTCCTAATTACTTACAATATGTTAGAGTTAATTACTGAGATAATTAACTTTGTTTAAACATGAAGAGGTTTTCTAAAAAAGCAACAGTGAAATTCAACTATAATTTTACCAGTACTCACAGGTCTACTGATTTATATTAAAGATGGCAAGATTTATTTATTTTCATATAAAAGTATACTGAAGCCCTGGTCAAACGGTGCATGATAGTCAATGATAATCAATGATAGTTAAAACTCTTGCTCCCGTTTGGCCACAAACTATCATGGTTGATTGTTGGTGGTCAAACGGGAGTGAGAGTTTCAACTATCATTGACTATGAGACTATCATCAGTTATTATGGTCTATCATTCACTTTGAGCATGTTCAAATTATTCGCGATAGACGATAATAGTTATTCCGTTTGACCATTCGCTTATGATAATTGATGTTAATTGATGATAGTTAGAAGGGAAAATGGGTTCTTAAACTATCATTAACTATTATGTGCCGTTTGACCAAGGCTTAACACGCCAGATTGCAAACTGGAGAATGATATAAAAGAGAATGTTAGATGGGTAGTATAAATCAGCATAAAAAGTTGAAAGGTTAGTAGACAGCCGAATTATTTTTTGGTTAGTGTACAAAGTTTTCCAACCTAAAGTGCTCGTCCAATTAAATGCAAGTAATATACTCCCCCTAATTAAGAAAAATCCCTCGTTGATTATCCATCACATAGGCGGGGGGAGCAGGGGTGTCTGGGGGTTTCAGCCCTCCACTTTTGTGCAATAATAAATAACTTTCTTTTATTTTACCACGGTCAACTCATTAGGACTTAAAAACACTATTTTTATACAAAACTTTAATTGATTGGGTTTCCAATGAATCAGTTGGGTTTCCTGCATTTAATTTTGCTGTATGCGTGACCAATTTTGTTGCGGCCGACTCCCATTTAAAAAACAGGAGTCTGACTCATGTTTCATTTTACAGACAACTCCAGACATCTTGGCTAGACATGTTTAGACAGTTTGTCTGGGTTGTCGTATGAGTTATTTTATTGTGATCAATTGTCGGTAGACGTTTTACTAGTAACAATGCCTCCAAAGAGAACAATCGAATCATTTTTTACGCCTTCGTCAAAGCGAAGCTGTCAACATATTGAAAATGAAACTGCAGTAGATGAAGGGGAAGTTGTAGCGCCTTCTTCCTGTGTAGATGAAGACGACAAGCTCGTGACATTGACTGTTACAGCCGAACAAACCACGCTATGTGACAACTTGTGCTCGACAAATGGAAGTGCATGACAGAAACCATAGCAGCCCTCTGCTAAGGAGTTCGATTCCAAAAATAAGGGCAGGAACTTCCAAGAATCCTAGTATTCAGAATTCCCTTGGCTTACAGTATGTACTAATCGCTGTAAGGCATATTGTCATATATGTGGGCAAGCAGTAAAAGATAAGGTTTTATCATTCAGCAAAAATGCCGAAGCAGCATTTACCACTACGGGTTTTGATAACTGGAAAAAATCCCTTGAGAAATTTCGAAAGCACGAGGCGTCGCAGCGTCACAGAGAATCGATTCTGAAAATGTCGCAGCGTAATAAGCCTGGTGTGAATGAAATAATTTCATCGCAGCAAAAAGCATTGCAGGCAGCTCGAAGAGAGGGACTAGTCAAACAGATAACCTCACTGAGATATCTGTTGCGTCAAGGCTAAGAAGAAATACAAAAATAGTAATAACCACATTACTATTTTTTCATTGCTTTTTTAGGATTTGGAAGTTAACTACGTTAGAGAAGCCACAGTAAGGAACTAATAATTTTCTTATCTAAAGCCAGTATCTAAATTAGATTGGTTGCCCCATCAATCTCCTTCCAGGGGAAAGTTGAATAAGTTAGTTAGAGAAAGATTTGTATTTCACTCTAATAGTCGATAAAATAGGAGCTAAAAAGTACAACAAGTTATTGTATTTACTAGTTTTTCAAAAATAATGTTAACTAGAGGTCTCCTCTCGACGAGTGAAATTGTCTGCAGTTGGTCAGAGTATAATTGTCTGCGGTTGGCCAGAGTAAAATTAATGTTGCCATTTGGCAAAAGTGCCCCGTAAAGGGTTAAGAACTCTTTCAGTCCTAGGAAATTTACAAACCAAAGTGCATATCTCGTCGACAAAATAAAATGAAGCGAGGTCACCACTCGCTCAATGACAGTTAATAGGGATGAATATTAAGGATGACGGGAAGAGGAAACTTGGAAGATATGAAACAAAGGTGTACGGAGAAGTATTGGTCGACAATGCAACTGGAAGTGACATTTGCGAATGAGTGCAAAAAAGAAAGGCAGAGGAACATACGGAAAGAACTGTCAAAGAAGCGATTAAAAAAGTCCGAATGGACGTATCAAAAACACATCTGTATCTTCAATTTTGAACAAACTCAAAAAATATTTGAATCATGGGCAAAAAGATGAATATTAAGGGCGACGGAAAGAGGAAACTGGGAAGACATGATACAAAGGTTCAGAGGGAAGTACGGCACAGTCATGGACCTGGAAGTGACATTTGCGAATGAGAGTGTACAAATGAAGCCGGGTCACTCACTCAGAGTGGATTATCGTCCCCCAAATAATGTGCCAGTCTTAATGTACCAGTTAAAGCCGGATATCTTTACTTCCGGTGAGTAGTACCAGTTTTCTTGCTTGATGTGATATCCGGAAATTAGGACGTTGGTTGCAATCACATGCACAGCAGATGGTATCTAGTGGATAGTATATATGGTAAGTGAAGATAGTATGTATTAAAGTAAATGGTTTGATACCTTGATAGTATGTATGATAAGTGAACATAGTATGTGTGGGAAGTGAACATAGTATCGAGGAGTAAGTGAATACGAAATCTGTGAAGGATTAAAAATAATGGGTGTTAGCTACAAGGCTACTTGTGGACACTGCAGAGATACGTTTTTATCAGTCGAGACCTAGTATGATGATGGTCCGCAGTTTATCCAAAGTGGATATCTTCCCAAAACAAGAAGATGGACAAATAAGGCGGATCCTAGGAGTCTCAAATCGTGCATGATTTGAAACACCAGAAATTAGTCGGTAAGATTTGAGTCTCGTGCAAACTAAAACAAGGATTCTTAAACCTGAACACGAACTCAGTTCATGTGGGAGCTTGGTAAATCTCAGGCGACCCAGTGGACGTTCAAGCCCGTTCTCTCAGAAAAATTATTTCAGAGCCCTAGACGGGAATCGAACCGGCAACCTTCTGATGACCGGTGAGACGTTTTAACCATTGAGCTACAGTACCAAGACTCAGATGGTGAGTTACGGTGCAGGTTCGTCATATGTACTGCCTAACCGGAAGTCACGATATGATAATCATCTAAATAGCTTGACGAACGTCCACTGGTCGTCTAAAAGAAGGAGTCTTATGGCCGATATCGGACACCAAGAACAAAGAACAAATGAGAAGGAAAAACAAAGATAGAACAAACAACCGAAAAGAATAAAATTCAAGTATCAGAAAGTAGAGCACAAATTAATATTCTTGAAGTAAACATATTTAAATTTCAAATATTACCGTCATTTTAATTGTATCCATGGAATGTTTAACAATCATTGAAGCCTTTGATTATATTAACAAAATTGTCAAGTAAATTGATCAGTTTATCTCCGACGTCTTTTCAGAAAAGAAAAACTGAAGATTCCTCCCTGAAGACCATCAGGGAAGATACCAAAAAAGGTCGGGGCAGACCTGTCAAAAAAAGAAAATATATTTTTCAAATATCAAATATTACCGTCATTTTAATTGCCGAACACAAAGTCGGTTCATGAGGGTGCTTGGTATATGTCGGACGACCAACGAACGTTGGTCAAGATCGTTTTCTCTGAAAAATAATTTCTGAGCTCTAGAAAAATGATTTCTTACCAGTGACACCCAGCGTCTAACACAGTGGATATCTCTACAAAGCCAATGTGATACAAATTACAGGCAACAGTTGAAAAGGATTTACCAGAAGAATTTATGGTTTTAAAGAAAACCGATATATCCATGGAATTTAACAATCCTTGAAATCTGACTATATTAACAAAATTGTCAAGAAATTGATCAGTTTCTCCAACATCTTTTCAGAAGAGAAAGGCGGTGGGACAAAAAGAATCTTCTCAAACTAATATGCAGTACAAATTAAGCGGGGTGACCACTCGCTCAAATGATGAATATTAAGGAAGATATGAAACGAAGGTGTACGGAGAAGTATCGGTCGATGATGGAACTGGAAGTGACATTTGCGAATGAGTGCAAAAAAGAAAGGCAGATGAACAGAGAGAAGCGATTAAAAGTCGGAACGGACGTATCAAAAACACATCTCTATCTTCAATTTTTAATAGACACAGAATAAAAAAAATTCAGTGAATCAGACAAAATGATGAATATTAAGGATTACGAAAAGAAAAAACTGGGAAGGTATGAAACAAAAAAGGTGTAGAGAGAAATGGCAGTGACATTTGCGAATGTGAACAAATTAAGGGGTTACCACGGTGTCAACATGGGTATTTCGTTGACAAAATAAACTGAAGTGGGAATTAAGCGAGGTTAGCACTTGCTCGAAGTGGATGTCTCCTCGACAGGAGGAATGCCGTTCAGTATGAAAGAGAGAGTGTGAGAGAGAGTGCTTGAGTGGGTGTTAATTTTCAGTACGCCACTCTTCAGTATACTGCGTACTGCATTTTGTAAATATTCTAAATTAAGGGGTTTTTATTACAGCTGGCAAGCCAACGTGCCGAAGGATTACAGAAAACGGAAGTCATGCGAGATTTGGTAAGAGAAGATAGTATCAAGGTCTTAAAGTGAACACGAAATTTGTGTATGACTGCAAATAACGGGTGTTAGCTTCAAGCCTACTTGTGGACGGGGCAGAGATACGTTTTTAGGACTCGAGAACAGGTATGATGGTAATCACTCGCCCAAAGTGGATTTTCCGTCGACTAAATAATAAAAATGAAGTGCAACTGAAGCGAGGTCACCACTCGCTCAAAATGATGAATATTAAGGATGGCGGAAGAGGAAACTGGGAAGACATGAAACAAAATAAAAAAAAAGATGTATAGAGAAATACGGCCCAATCATGGACACAAAAGTGACATGTGCGAATGATAGTGTACAAACTAAGCGGGGTTATCACTGACCGAAAGTGGATATCTCCTCAAAAACAAAAAGTACAAATTAAAGCGGGGTCACCACTCGCTCAAATGATGAATATTAACGATGGCGGAAAGATTAAACTGGAAGATAGGGAAAGTGTGGAGAGAAATATGGCACAGTCATGGGACCTAGAAGTGACATTTGCCAGTGACGG
>JBAHVQ010000463.1:1150164-1160927 GCA_036872915.1 Nanipora kamurai | reverse complement strand
CATGTAATATGTGTGAAAGTATCTATTTAGTATTTATCTTAGTGTTTATTTATATATAGTTATGTAGTTATAATAGTAAAATCTGTAATAAGTACCGTATAGTGTGAAGCTGACTAGTAGGTAGGCATCACAATTTTGTAATTTTACATTTTTACTGTAGTAGCACGGCCCATTGAAAATCAGCTGAACTTGCTGAATGGTTACCGTGTGTAAATAAATTTTTAAATACAAAAATACAAATAAATAACCAGCGCGTATTAAGTTGGTTATTTAATAAATAACCAGTTTATTTACACGTTTAATGTTGATTATTTAATAAATAACCTAATAATTTATAGACACTCGACGAACCAAATGACGTAAGCAAGTAGCCAAATATTTAGCCTCACCCTCAGGGGTGAGGAAATCAATTTTCCGCAGTATTTATTTGCGGAGTCAAATGTTGCCGAAAATTTCGCCTATGGTGTCGGCTCGCTTTTTCGACTTTTCATAAATATTCATCGTGAGAGAAAATTTTATCACTTACAGTCCACTTTCGCTAGATGTCACATACTAACATGACGACTGAATACATAAATTATAAATTTTATCTCACAATGAATATTTATGAGCACGAACCCCTGCATTTGTTAAACAACATTTATATCTCACCTCTCCATGTTCGTTCCGCAGTGCGTCTTGCCCAGCTCTCCCTACCGCTGCTGTGATCGCTCTTTCTAGATCGAATGATTGATTCGACATTGATAATACCAAAGACAAAATGATAACGAAATTCGAAGTTCGAAAAGTCGAAAAAGCGAGCTGACACGATAGGCAAAATTTTTGGCGACATTTGACTCCGCAAATAAATACCGCAGAAAATTGATTTCCTCACCCGCGAGGGGGAGGGTAAATATTTGGCTACTTGCTTACGTCATTTGGTTCGCCGAGTGTCTATAAATTATTTGGTTATTTATTAAATAACCAAAAGAAATCGGCTATAAAAATTGGTTATTTAATAAATCTGGGAAATGTACAGTGTTAAACTGCTAAATAATAAAAAGATAAATGGCGCCCCATAAAGCTAGATGTACAAAAAGTTTGTAGCTGCGTGCGCATCCTCCTACTACGTCAACCTCCTTCAATCGGGCACCTAGACGAGACTCACTGGGGTCCGACCAAAGCATTTTTGGACATAATTGGTAAAAATTGATGATTTTTAACAATTTTATTTGTAAAATTTTTAAAAAGGTACATTTCAGGACATGATGCATTCAAGGATCCTGATACCGGTAACGATATCAGTCGATGGAATGTAACCTTCAGTAACATGGTATAACATAAAAATATTCTATTGCTAATGTGGCCTACGTGTCACAGTTATCACAAAATTGAGTTTAGGCTTTTGTTTCCTACGAGCAGGCCTCATTAGCAATAAAATATTTTTTGCCTGGAACATTATTTTGTTAATCTTTTTAACATTCTGAAAGCAACAAGGGAGTTAGACAGCTAAATATTGAAAATTTTGTTTTGTGAAGAAACAGTTTTAGCAAAAGTCGTTTAGCTAAATAGTCCCTGGTATTTGGCTTTGTTCTCCCACATATCAAAATTTAATAAAAGTGTGAGACGTCAAACCATAAAAGTTAACAGGACAACATGTGATGACTGGACTATTCCTCTTTTCCTCTTATTTGAATCCTTGAAACGTTATTTCTTAGACGTGACTTTTTAATTGACGACCTCTCTCTGACTGCTGAAAATGAATAAGCCTCCTCCCTTATGGTCATTCTAAAATAACTTCAAACCCCCGCAATCTTTTTCCCATGCCCCCTCCTCCATAAATAGTGATTAGTACCTTAACAGAGCTGCACATACTTTCACAGCTTGGCGATAACGCCATCACTTTAGAAGTATCTTGGCACCAAATCATTAATTACGGACAGAAAGAGATCGATAAATAGAACTCTAGATTGCTATTTTACTTTTAACTTGTCATATTTTGTCCACAAGGATACCTTAAATCAGCTATCGCGTCATCAGATTGCATTATAGACTGAAATTAATGATTGACCCTTTAATACATTAATAACTGCTGCTATTCAAACCTTATGATATTACATCTTATGTGCCTTTCTATTGTCTGTCTCAGCATTTCCAAGAAATAACCGAAGATCAGTTTGACTTTCACACTTATTGCATGAGGAAGATGACCCTCTGTTCATATGTTAAGTAAGTACTATGGTTTTGCGATCAATTTTGTCGTTTGGATTGTTGCTCGTAAGCTGGAAATGGGGAAATGATATCGTAGTTACACCGCGAAAACTTTGTTTGAGCTGGCTGTTATCTGATGGTGATTTTTTAAAATGATATCTACACAATACTTAGAACCATTGTGCTATTTAGGTTACTGAGACTTGAAGATAGTTTACGAGGGCATCATTTTTACTTCAAAGCTGCTCAACTTGCCATCGAAGTAAGTTTTGTAATTTATTTACAGTACTCGGAAATAGCTGTTTTGTATACCCAAGTAATTATTGATACTGTCATTAATTTGGATATTCTTCAAACACCGCGTACATTTGCGATCGTAAACTTTTCTCTACGGCTAGTTCCTTTGCTTACTCGTTCGTTGGTTAATCTTCTTGAGTGCTTGCAAAAGTGTAGACAAGTCCTTGAGGTGTTCGCTCAGGAAAATTGACCTTTCCCCGAAACGTCGTTTTTACTAAATTATTTTTTCGCCAGTTCCGTTGCCGTTTTCGTTTGCTGTCATTTGTTTTCTGATCGTTAACTGTTCCCCAAGACGACGTAACCCGGTTGATCGTCAAGTAAACATTTAAAAGAACTGCCAAAATGAACTGCCAAAATTGTAATGAAGGAAAAGCTTATTTTTCCAAGCTCTCGAATATGGCCGCCCTCGGTCAGTTCGAGGACCACTACACCAGATTTGTAGAGTCACGTGCTCGATTTCCCGCTAGAGGCCTTAGAGCAACCTCACACCCGGGGTCTTATCTCCGCTCCTGCTACTCTCCTGCTCCGAAAAGACTGGTTTAGGCTGGTCGCGTGCTATGGAACAACTAGTGTAGGAGAGTCGTATTTGAAGTCGTATTTTTTGTTAACTTGCGTGTTAACTTGTTAGTTGCAACATGACGGAAATCCAGATGTGTAGGCAGTAATCTGTATATAAATTTCTCGTTAACGGTTGTTTTTAACAAATAGATTTCATTTTTCCGTTGTCTGTTCAGTTATAGATGCACAGATGACGTCGTAACGTGGTAAGAACAAAAAATTGACCCACGACCCGATAGCCGAGTGAGTCAATGATGTTCTTACCACGTTCTGACGTCTTCTGTGTATTGATAATTGAACAGACAACGGAAAAATAAAATCTATTTGTTTTATGCAATAAACTAATAAAACAATGGAACAGAAATACTTAAAATGATGTTTGAAAGCTTACGGGGAATTTTCGGGGCATCGAAAAACCAAAAGACCACTCTCTGACGTGATCCATAATCTGTACAAATGAAGCCACGTCATTCGCTCCTGATAAATACGCAGAGTGTTGGGATTGGTTCACCGTTTTAGTGACTCCATAGATCATGGCTAACAACCAATAAAAACGCATGAAGTATCAAATTTATTGTATAATCTATAATATAACATCGAAGCCAAAAAAGGTTATTTGTCTAGAATGGTTATATTTGGGTCTGGATGTGATGTCAGTTTTTCCTGTGGGTTGCGATTGGTCATTCATTTGCTTTCAAGCTTATTTGATAAGAAGCGAATTGTGCACGTGGACTAATAAAGAAGCAGAAAACAAAAATTGTTCAGAATCCTTATCAATAGTTATTGTTATATCTCCCCTTAATGCCCTCATGAACGATCAAATATCCCGCCTGAAAACGACAAACGTACGTGCGACCGTTCTGAGGTTGAATGTAGTGAACGTAAATTTCGAACACATGGCCATTGATAAAGACAGTAAAGAAATAGTTTCATAGAGTCGTCTCTTATGAGAATACCACATTCCAGATATCATAAGTAAGATTAAAACATGTGAAAGTCTTTCACATGTGATTACATGTGAACTGCATTTGATCACATGTGAACTGCATGTGATCACATGTGAACTACATGTATACCATATATGTGAAAGTCATGCATAAAACATGTGTAATAAAATTAGATAGATATAAAAGCTTCATCCAATAAATATTTTCAGGTGTGAAATTGAGACATTTAAATTTTTCACGTGCGATCAACTCGTGATCCCGTGATGTCATGTAGAATTTTCATATTGCCTGTGGCACTCTCCGTGTTCTACTTAGGTAATGTAGATACCTGATGTACTGGCTAGTTGCCAATGAACATGTAGTGAGCCTATTGTTTACCTCAGGACAGTGTCTTGTATTTCAAGAAAGAAAACAAATTTTTGTTTGTGCGTAATCCATTAATATATGAAGTCTATAGTCCATATGAAGTCAACTTGCATTCATCAGCTACTTTGGCCCCCTGCACATTTTCCTTATTCATTTTTTACTTGTCTGTTCTCGGTTCTTCCCTATTTAAATATTCTAAATTTGTCGATTAGCATATGTGCAAAGGTAATAAAACGTTTAAAAAAATACACAATGGCGAACTTTGAAGAAGTTAGATCCGAGACGCTAAGGAAGTGATTGTTGACCACGCCCTTCTACCAAAAACGTGCTTTTATCACATATTCATGTGATACTAAATATTGATAACATAAGTAATATATGGATTGTAATGATTTGAAGGGCATAAGCAGATAAATATCCGAAAATTTTAGAAACCTTGAAATAGATTCTTGGACATCACTCCCAAAAAAGTTATTCGCATGGTAGCGGGTCAAAGAGAAAAAATTCTGGGGCTCCCAGACAATTCTGAGATGGTTGGCAAGTATTGATGCTGGTCATTGGGTTTGTAGTAAGTGAGAAACATTTTAAAATCTCTGATTTGTCTTTTTGATTCTGTAGTGTTATGTGAACTTGTTCGATAAACCGTTGTCCGATGGTAATAAAGATTCACAAGCGAGTACTCACAATCTTTCCGCGAAAGATCTGAAAAAAATTCAAAGCAAACAGAGGAGAGCTGCCAAAAAAGCAAAAAATCTAGAAAGTAAGATTTTTTCCATATAGGATTTGATGTATCAAACCCTTAATTGTCTGCACGTTACACGTGGTTTTGCGTGCAACGTTTGTAGCACTGTAAATTGTCTTCATAAGTCGTCCTCATTAGAAACAATTTGTGTAGTCCGCGTGATTTTGTCAATGGACTTCGTATAATTTAGGGTAACAACCAAGAAACTGGTAATACCGGTGTTCATCTTTCATTGTGACCATGCGTTAATGCAGTTTTCTGTTCTTAATCTGCATCTACAGAAACAAAAGATTCCAAAGAAACAGATAAAAAGAACGACGCCAACGAAGATGAAAAAATTGATCCGGATATGCTAGTGAAGGTTAAATTATATGCAAAAGTATTCACCGCTAGTGGAGATATATTTCTTAAGCATGCTACTCTCAATTGATTCAGAGCACAAGGAGCAGCCTTTAAATGGAGTGTTGGGGAGTTAGTTGTTAAATACTGACACAAGCTTTTAATCTACCTTCTTTTCATTGTGATTGTCCATACAAGTATCTTTAAGTCCAATTTGGTGCCTTACTCCCAGAAATCTTTGGTTAACCAACTTCGGCGTGTAGATGTTTTGTATGAATTTATTTGGACTGTTTTTGTCGTTCCAGGTTTCGGATCCGTTAGCTGAAGCAGTAAAATTCTTAAAACCTTTACAAAAGTTCTCTTCCGAAAACATTTCCACACATTTACAAGCCTTTGAGATCTACTACAGGAAAGGTAAGTAATGCTCATGTTGAAATGTTTTTATAGCGTGTTCTGGCATTCGTGTTTCATTTTTCGTACATGCGAGAAATGCGGTGACAACATCGTGGTGATCTTCCCGTACGCTGACGTGTGGTAATACGAGCCAGCACAATGGAAATTTAATTTGTTTTTCTGTATTTTAGATAAATTACTTTTGATGTTACAGTCCGTAAAAAGAGCAGTGAAACTGAACTCGACCGATCCGAAGCTTCACGAATGTGTTGTGAAATTCGGCAGAAAAGGTATGTATCACTTCACGCCTTGCGTTAGGAATCTCTGGATTGAGATGGGCGTTATTGACTTCGAATGGTATTAAAATCTGTGGAAAATCCGTGAGTTCTTTAAAATGATCAGTTTCACACCAAAAGAATTTTTTTCATAACATGAAAACATAGGGAGAGTTTAACTACTGTTGAGGTTTATCACAAGATTTTTAATGCGGGGTAAATGGTGCATCTGATTCTATTTTTTGTTTTTTTTTTTTTCGGGGATGTTAATAGAATTTTTCACGTACATTTGAAAAGAGAAAAATTGTATTTGGTACTTAATTTAATCTCACGATTATATTTCGTGAACAGTTTACTGACTTTCCGTGAAAAAATTATTGCTTTTTATTCACAATCATAATGAAGACAACGTCTTAATCTGCAGCTTATCCCGTGTCACTAAAGTATGTTCTTACGTGTTTCAACGTTATCGATATCTCGGGTGTTTCGAACATACGGATTTACCAAAATAAACTTAAACCTAAAATACTCAGAGAACATCATCTCAAAAACAGCAAGAAGAATTCCAAACACATTTCCACGAAATCAAAGCGAATTCCGAGAAATATTTTTCACCACAGTAGATGAAAAAGCCTCATAAAACGGTCTTGAAAAATGTCTTTCGAAAATTGGTCAGCGAGTGTTAGCTTTCTTCCGTGAGGTAAACGTCATTATACAATCTACTACTATAGTGAGGTCACACAGCACTTGTGAATACTTTTAAATACTCAATTGTGCCATATAAGGTTACTATAATTTTTTTCTGAACACTTTTCTGAGGTTCTGGATGTATTCTAAGCCTAACCAAACAAAAAATAAAGTTCAAGGTCTTGTAAAGCGCTGGAACTGACGTACAAGAACGTGTGGGCGACAGGAATTGATATACGAAATTTTTGTGTTACCGTTAGCGGAAGTTACCGCTTTATTTACCATAAACAGAGTTCTCTGAGGAACCCATCCATTTATTATTGCGATGACCGAGTCAAAGTTGAGAAGAAACGCTCATTGTACTTTGACCTTTAGTAATGGCGGCCCCTCAAATCAGTAAATACCAAATGCGACTTGTTATTTGAATACAAATGTTGCATAACTATTAAATGTTAAATGTATTAAATTAAAATATTAAATGTTGTACAAATGTTGTAAAACTATTAAAATTTCTAAATTTTTGACCCTTTATTTAAAAGTAAATCAATGTCTGAGGGGAGTTTTCCTCTAAACCTTAAACCAGGAACCAGATACAGTATTTAATGCTACTATGTCCGTGCACAGATCAGCTCTAATTAGTTGTCGTTTGAAATGGTGGAATAATTAATTCTTTTTTTTTGTAAGTTTCATTCAATTATGAAGGAACCTTTTCTTCGTTTCTTTTTGTTTAACGTTTTTCTTTGCTAGTTCTATAACAGTGCAGTGGCCATTGAGGACTCTGATTACTTTGTATTATTGTCCTAATTTTAACTGTTAAACTGCAAAGATTGAAATTGGCTTGTCGCTATCTTGACAAACTGACCTCATTGTTTATCGAGACGAAACATGCCAACATTACTCTACTTAGTTATAACGTCCACATCTCGTGTTCCTTTTCGAAAATATTGCAGGGGTAGAAGCAGAACATTAAATAGAATTCCTGGCAAATTAGGTAATTTGGTGGCGTAACTTGCAAAGTACTTGGTCACACGAGGCTAATTGTTAGCAGTGCCCAAGGTGTACATAACATTCGCCTACCCAACTAGTTCGGTCGGTTTTAACCAATGGTGACTGGAATTATGGCAGTCGTTCTTCGACAGTCCAAAAAAAATCTTATTGTAAGCCCAACCCCAACAAGTCATTCCCATATATGAAAAGACAGTGACAATTTGCTTTTATTTTTTTCTTAGTTGCGGACTCTAACAATCTGCCGGAAGCTGTCGCTGAAGTTCTTAATATAGAAATGAAAAAACTGTTCTGTGGACACGACCCATACGAGTTCAACAGAGATTTTCTATCCAAACACAAATTTTCCATACCGCACCAGCTGGCTGGTGAGTACTTAAAGTGCATATGAAATAAAAATTAATATTTTATGTGTAACGTAACATCTTTTACACTTTTCCACATCTCACTTTGTTTTTAAGATGTTAAGATTTATGTAATATGTAAATAACACCTTACATACGTCATGTTGGATAATTAATTTATAAAAAATCCAACATATCTTTGAAATTATTGTTAAATTCGTAAAAAAGCAAGTACACGCTAAATCAATTTCATGTGTATCAGTAGTCCATCAATATTCCTAATTTTACAACAACTCATTATGTAGTGTGACGTATGCAAGATTTTATTTCATATCAAATAAATCTTAATATCTCTAGAACGAACTGAAAGATGGAAAAAATGTAAAAGAAATGAAAGATTCTGTTATACCAAAAGGGAATTTTTGGCGTTCAATTTGTTTTTGATTAGTTTGACATCTAATTACAAACAGGAATAAGTTGAATTAAACAGAATAAGTACCATTTAGAGATACCCAAGCAAAGGAAACCACATTAGTGACTGGGCTTACGACTGGGCTTCGCTGAACTACATTTAAGACAAAATGTCTTTCTTTTGAAAAAATTTTCTATTGAAGGTGATCAAATTCGTGAAACGTACCGGCTCGGAAAAATCTTGAAGTCAAATAATACCCGCCCCTCACAGTTTCACCAAAGTTTTAATTCCCAGCGAAATAAAAGATATTCGAATTTATGAATCTATCTTCCTTTATCTGTAAAATTGTTCTGAAACGTGTTCTCGAACTTTTACATACGACTTTATTGGGTTCCTTGTACCGTTAATACTAGTCAAAATCCACTTACAGCAAAACTACACGAGTAGGTGTAAGTTCCAGAACGTGGTATACCAATTGCTAGTCTCTTTTATCGACAATTAAATATATTATTTTGACAATTAAAAGAGAACAAGGTAAAACTTACCGCAAGATTTGTGCGTAATTCTGTTTTAGACAACAACGTGATACTTCAACTGACAATGAATTTTTGAAGTCCCCATCAAAACTTCCAAAAAAGCATGGTAACACCGTGCATACAACAACGACGTTCCCGTTAATAGATAAGAGTAACAGGAAAGACGAATAGTGGACGTTCGTCAAGCTCTTTCTCTCAGAAAAACGATTTCTGAGCCCTAAACGGGAATCGAACCCGCAACCTTCTAATGGCCGGTGAGACGCTCTAACCATTGAGCTACCACGACTCAGATGGCGAGCTAGGGTCCAGGTTCATCATATGTACGAAAAGAACAACTTCCGGGAGTACATATGACGAACCTGCACCCTAGCTCACCATCTGAGTCGTGGTAGCTCAATGGTTGGAGCGTCTCACCGATCATCAGAAGGTAGCGGGTTTGATTCCCGTCGACGGCTCAGAAATCGTTTTTCTGAGAGAACGAGCTTGACGAACGTCCACTAGTCGTCTGATATTTACCAAACTCCCACGTGAACTGGGTTCGTGTTCTACATTAAATAGCGTAACAGTTTAAAATTCTTCGTGGTGGTTTGAACCTCCCCCACTAAGTAGTTCTAAAACCGTAACGCTAACCGAGTTATCTGACTGTCTAGGTGCAACAATGATGTATTTTTTGGACCAGTCCAAGCAGTCAGAAGCAATTTCAATTGCTACTTCACTAGGAGAGGAGATGAGTGGTCGTTCTATGCAGGTAAATTAAAAAATATTCTTTTTCTTAAGTTCTAATTGTGCAGTTGCTTTCACGAATACCTCTGTGCCCTACTCGGTCATGTCACGTACCTTTCATTTTAACTGAATTGTACTGAACTTGAACCAAAATTTGTTTGGTAAATATGCAGTATCACAACGTTTTCACAAAGTTACTTTGCAGTTACGTTTGCAGATAGTTAATCTTAGCAGGATCACCGGCAATCAAATGAAGATATCACATATTTATAATAGCACTGGTATAATAGGAAGGTAACTAGTCTAGTAAGGTAGTATTTGAAAGAACGTAGTAAAACAAAGTCGATCCACCAGCAACGCTTTTGTCCTCACTTACACATTGATACGCCCCTCACACACGTTTGCGAGGACTTTTTCCTGTAGTACTAGATTAACGGAGTGGTAAATGCAGGATGTGCTGGGAGCTCCGTTTTTCAACCATAAAAATTGAAGCTCTTTTTCTGAACATATGCCTGCATGCTGCAACATTGCATGTATTGTCGCAGCGCAAGTCCTCAGCTCTCGATTTCTTTCCCTTAAAATGTCAATTTACAATTGTCACAACGTTTGCTCCAATTCTTAAAGTGCCTATCTCATTTTTGGTTTTGCATATTTCGGATCTTTGAGATATTCTGATTAAATTGGTTAATATTGTCTCAGCTAAAGTTTCATCTTTATGCCTTTTTTAATACGAATATTAAAGCCCAGCATAGAATGCGAAACAAAGGCATGATATAGAAAAAATAAACTCTTAATATCATGGGCTTTAATATTCGCATTAAAATTGAGATTCCCGCCTGGTCAATCTCTGGCTTATGCCTTTTTTCATTACTAAATTTGGCCGGGAAAGAACCTGGTAACTACTTAGCCGAAGTGATGTCAACTCAGGGTCCCGCAAAAATATTGCAAA
>JBAHVQ010000463.1:1106418-1126940 GCA_036872915.1 Nanipora kamurai | reverse complement strand
CCTTGTAGAAACTTAATTAGCTGGACGGCTAAGAGGGCTGAACCTTTGGGATTGAGGTGCAGTTTACTGCCGTTTAGTCCTGTACTATTTATACCGGAGTTGTCTATGAAGTAGAATCCATGTTTGGTGCATATCTGCTTTAGTTCCTCGTTAACTTCCTTTATTTTTGTCGCTACGTCTATATCTTCCCTCAGGATAACACCCGACACACCAACTTTGGAGTGTGGAAATTTTGCTTGAATACCAAATGCCAGATTTTCAATTTCCGAGGCACAGCATTTAGGTGAGCCTATTGGAAGATTGTTTGTTCCGACATGGATAATTATGTGTGACGGTGATATTTTCTGGTCAATGGAACTGACTTGTTCTGTAATCTCTTTAGCAGTCTTTCCGGGAAAAGTGTATTTATGCACCTTTTTCCTCGTCAACTTTCTTGGTTGAATGTTTTTAATTATTGAGTCTCCTATAAGTACTACATCATTCTTTAATGGTGCGTGTATTTTATTGTAATCGTGTGGAGGGTCACTTGATTGACCATGGCGTGACGTATTCGGATCTTCACCAGAGTTGTTTTGTTGACTATTACGTTTCTGTGGCTGATATCCGTTTATCTGTTCCGTAGTAGATTCTTTTCTATTTTTGGATTGTTCCACCATCTCTAAATCATCATCACTTAACATTTCATATCTATTATATGTTTCAACATCAGATATGAGGTCTGTTTTTATTGGTTGTTCACTTCCTCGAAGATTCTTACTTTTCGTTTTCCAAATATCTGAATGACTTTGACATCCTTGGTCATTGTGTGACGATATATCAGCATTTGCTAGATTAACACCAGACTGGAGGATACGAATTGTTGTAATTAGACTCGCTTTTTCCTCTTCGGCGTTGTCTGCTTTGGTTTTAAGGTCAGCTAAAATGTAAGACAGATTATTTACTCTGCTTGTTAGAGCGTCGTTTTCTTTTCTTTTCTTGAGTCCTGGATGGATGTCCTAAAATTTAGGACTTGTGCATTCTGTGTCGCCAGAGCCCCTTGATTATCGTCTGCGAGCTAAGAGAAACAAGGCGCTGGGGACCAGAATTAGTTTGTGAGCTCAACAGACGGGCATGTTCTGACTATGTGCACGAACACCTTCGGAATTTGAACAGTCGGCCCGGGTCGAGAAACCAGTTTCAAAATGGTGGGCTTCAGAAGTGATTTCGAACTACTTCGATAGCTTTTTTCTATGGAGAACTTTTTCTGTAAAAACGACAAAAGCGGACAGGTGTACATTCCCTTCCTTTGAAACAGCGGTATAAATTACAAATGCTTCAAGTCGAGTTAAATTACCTTGTGTTTCGGACACAAACAACGGGTAAGTTTAGGTTAGACATATTAAACAACTTTCTGTTTCTTTTTAGCTATATTTAGTTCTTTTAAGAGCCTGTTTTGTTCGTTTACAATATGTCGAGTCGTTACCATTCCAAAAGGTCTTACTCACGAGATTCCTCACATCATTCATCCAAGACAAAGAACTCTTTAGGAGGAAATTCTCCGCACAATACTGGGCTATTTAACCGAAATCAAATCGTATGTATTGTCTTCCAACTCCAGAATTTCCGACTTGAAAATCCAACTTTGCCCATGAGAACTTTAAGGCAGTGTTAAACTATGAATTTTTTCGTGCAACTTGTCTCGCAATTTTGTTGCGATGTTTTAACATCAGGTTTCGCAACATTTTAGCTGTAGCAAGCATTGCACGGAGTAGAATCAAGTTCTACTTTTCGCAACAGTTACGGCAACGTCGCAACCTATTTTTGAAGCGTTGCACAGTGTAACACCTTTGTTGCAACTTGTCTCGCAACCAGACATGGTTTTACGCTACTCTGGCTTAATAGTTTTGTAAGCTACGTTCAAACCTTTTCAAGCCAGAGTAGGTAAAACCATGTCTGATTATTCACCTGGCTTCGTTATGAATTTGTTTACTTGCCTCGCAACGTTTTGTTTGGTCGGCCAATAAAAATACGTCTTCAAGCTTCGTCTCCAGTGTCTTCGTCTCCGGGGTCAGAGAATTCCGAGGCAAGTTGCAAGGAACATTGCAAAGTGTAACACCCCTACACATGCAACTGCATTGCAACAAATTTAGCCGTTGCGACAAGTTGCACGAAAAAATTGCATAGCATAACACCGCCTTTACTAACTGCCCGCAAGAAATGGCGACCTCGGGCGGGAAACGGTGATGAGCCTTTGGACTTGATCCAGCACGAATAAATGACTATTAAGCCACCAAATTTAGCTACGAAGCCACCAAATCCGACTACTAACTCATCAAACTCGGCCATCCAGGCAAATAAATAAATAGTCTCATAGCAGTGGTTTCTCAACCTCGGTAAAACGCCACAGATTGTAAGCTTGGTCAGCAGGTCATCAAAGGTCAGAATGTACTTCGGGTTTGTACGATCCCAAAGCCCTTGCTTCATCATGGTCTACCACTGCCGAATTTAAAAATTACCTGGAGAAAAATTTCGTAGGAAATTAGCCTTTGATTAAGTGTGTGATATTTTATGACTAGCCGTACCCTCAGCAGAGGCTCTGATAGCTCCAACGCTTGACCCGTCTGTACTAAATCACATATCACACCAAAACAAAAAGTTAGTTCAAGAACGCGGTAAAGAATTGGCGGTTATCCAACGCGCTATGCTAAACGCGACCGGTGTTTCCTGCACGTCACACGACCGCCTTGAGCAAAATCTTGCAACTGAACCCACGGACCTCTGATTGTTGAACGAACTCCTTATCTATTAGGCTCTGGTAACACACAGTTTTCTACACTTCGTAGTAGACAAATCCAAAGTCGAGCTCGCAAATAAACCAATTTCAGTGAGAGAAATTATTACATCAAACTACATCAGATTTCCTGGTCCCAATAGTAAATTTAAAATACAAATATGTCATTAACCATCAGAACAGTGATGTGAAATCGCTACAGTCTATCATGCAGAAACTGCAACAAAAGGACTCCCTCTTAATTGTAATGTTTAGCAAATAGATTTCATTTTCGCGTTCTGTTTAGTTATAGATGCACAATGACGTTACAACGTGGTCATTGATGTTCTTACTACGTTCCGACGTCTCCTGTGTATCTGTAACTGAATAGACAACGGGGAAATCTATTTATTGAACATTACAATTATGAGGGACCTTTCACTGCAGTTACTGCATGACAGACTGTAGCGATTTCACAATAATAATACAAGAAAAATATTTAAAATTGTGATTGAAAGCTTACGGTGAATTTTAAGGGCATTGAAAAACACGAAACTAGTTATCTATACAAATGAAGGAACGTCATTGGCCGGTGATATATACTCGAAGAGTTGTGATTGGTTCTCTGTTGTAGTGACACTATCCGTGCGTGTGTTCTTTTATAGATCATGACCAACGACCAATGAAAATGCATGAAATATGAAATTTATTGCATAAAAAAAGTTTATCCAAACTGAGTAGTGAGTTATTTCAGTCTTCATGTCATGATTCAATTATCAGATATTAAGTTAAATAGCTACTGAAATGACAATACACTGAAAAACACCGATGCTTAGAAATGTCAGCATTTAACAAGTCTGTCAATGTCTAAATGAAGGCAAACATTTGCTCCGGTCAATTCTTACAATCATTAGAGACGATATGAAACCAGTTGAAGTCTCCAGTGGTTAGAAAATCCACCATAATTTATTTTCGGCAGGTATTTTCTGTTATTGTAAGCTAGATAAAGAGATTGTCTACAAAAAGATAGAAGTAACTTCAAACCAATTGAAGAATTCAGCATAAACAACTAAAAGTTCAAAGAAACATTGGGAAAAATTAGAGGAGAATACAAAATAAAAGTAGCATGTGTAACAGTTAAACATTGCGAACACTCATATCCAAAAATAAGTTATATCCTTGAAAACACTGAAATATTGGGAGGTTTCCCCTGGGAAACAATTAATTTCACCTCATAGGTATAATTTTTCAATACTGAAAAAAATTGTGCTGCGCATTTCTCCTGCTCTGATCACTTGTTTTACCTTACAACTTGACAACAGAAGATTATTTCAATCCATAATTTTTTGGGAGGCAACAATAAAAATTTTCAATATTTTTCCTTTTCTATGCCCATGTGTCATTGGTTTTCATGAGAGCAGCATAACCTGCGTTTGGCACCTCATAAAGTCTGTGTGAAATTACGCTCCTTTAAAAGCTAACATTTTTGTATATTTTATGGCACTGAAAAATGATACGAGCTTCTGGTATGGTAATTTCATTAAACAATTATTTTTCCTGACTATTAACAAAGCATTTTTCAGCCAGTCACTTGTACCACATAAATAATGGCAGTGATTACTGTATGTAGCGCATTTGCCCAAGGATAATTTTTACTTTAACATGTAAATGAATAACAAAACATCGTTTTATGGTAAATTTCGAAGGGAGGGAACAGCAAAATTTTTCAACTATCCTTCTGTGAAAAGTGGCCATTTTGGGGTGGTATTAGTTGCTCTATATTTAAGTTTAGACGCCTAAGAAATATTTCAAACCTTTTAAAGACAGCAAATGATGCATTGCTCAACTCAACGCACATTTAACTCATACCTTCTATCCAATTTGTTATGTGTAGGTTGAAAAATCTCGTTCGTCGACGATAGCGATTGAACGGCTTCAAAGCCGAAAAACGAGCTGCAAAATTAGGATATTCATCTTCGGAAACAAAATTTTGGTTAGACGGTAATTCAACTTGCTTCAAATTGAAAGGCCACCATCTTAGATAAATTGGGGGCCAAACCACTTCACTTTTGTCCGTTGTTTCTTCTTGTTTTATATGAAAAGAATACAAAGCAAGTAAGGAAATATGTGAATTTTTCTTTTCAATCAATGAACCGTTCTTAATTACGGTGAATTTGACGTTTTTAACAATTTGAGTGATATTTTTTGAGAAAATCCGTGAATGAGAATTATAAGCAAACTCACGAGCGTGAACTCTCTAACAGTCGGTAAAGGGCCTGGAGAGAATAAATTTGGCCCCCAATTTACTCAAAATGGCGAATGTTTAATTTGTTACCAATTTTCGACCCCCATGTCCTCTCTAGTTTATATATAACTTCTATGTATCTCCCGACCCGCAAGTGGAGTCAAACATGGCGGACATGGAGGTCAGTTTCAGTTTCCTGCGTAGTTTTGCATGTCAATTTTAGTCTCTTACGTGACTTCGCACTGTTTTCTCATTACCTACAGGTAACAACCATTTAAAAAGATTTTGCGGGGTTACTGGGTATAATTTTCAAGAAAATAAATAGCAAAACGAACAATAAATATCGTAAAAGGGTCTCGAAAAATCACTTGAGGAAATTGTACGGGAAACGATCTCTTTTTACCGGTTGTTTACCAATTCCACACAGCTTAGCACACTTGCAGGCCACACAGTAGCCCTGAATCTTTTCAAATACTCGGTCGTGCAAACGTCTTCTGGTATCATTTCTTTTGAACTCATTTTCCGTAGTTGTAAATGTTTCGAAGCCGCACCAAACAGTAAAAGTCGTATAAAGGACTGGAACTGACGTACAAGACCGCGCAGGGACCTAAAACTGACGTGCAAAATTGGCCTTCGTGTCGGCCATGTTTGGCTTCACTTTTAGCCTGGCCGATAAACTGGAGTTCTCTCCCCAGTCTCATATAGAGTTCACTGGAATGAGTCTACCCGTAATATCATACGAAGAATGGAATTAGCCTTGGTAAGAGATCACATTTCATGGACTCGCAAAAAGTTGCACAGGGTGGACTTAGACATATTCAGGTTAACCTCCGACCTATACCAGTTCTTTTTAAGGAACATTATGCAATTGCGGTAGAATAATTTCTGTATAAATCATCAATGAAAACATTTAGTATGATAAACTTTCTAAGAAAGACTGGATAACTAATAAGACCGGAAGACAACAGACGTCACGCATAGTCCTCAACTTAAGCAAGACAATTTATTCGTGAGAAGATGAGGAAAGGTCCTGTCTCAAGGCCTCAACTTTGTTCCTGGATTTCTTCAAAAAGAAGAGATTACTCGACGACTTGAGCCGGAATTACTTCTTGCTCCAAACGAAACGGCAACTCCATACGAGTACAAGTTGCTGAAATTATTCGCCAGGTAGATTTACCGAGAACAGCCTTAAGAATAAAGAAAAAGTCGCCCTATCAAACCTCGCTACTCGTCCGAAGGAGCACCAATCATGTTACTCGAAAGCTCAGCTCGGAACTTGTCTGCTGTAGTTAAGTTAATTCGAAAATTTGTTACGTCAACATACCTTGGTTTTCATACGTGAGCAGGTTGAACGGTTATTTCGTTTATAGGACGCCAGCTAACATGTAGTTGGTTAATTGCTTTGAAGACGACCCGAGTTAACGGTTCGAAGGTTCAGTAAGCTTTTCAAATAATCGTTCGTGATGTTCCACAAAATTTAACTTACTATATATTTTTTTACTCTTAGTATATTTTTAGTATATTTTATACTTAGTATGTTTGTACTCTTACGAAGCCGTAAGGCTTCGGAAATAGTCAAAAAATTTCAGTGTTATACCTCAAATACTTTTTGAAACGGAGCCGAAACATAGACTCGCTCTACCACAAATAGCCCGAGTAATTCTTCTTCTGGCAACTACATTAACACTTTAACGGTCAATATCCTGAATATAGGACAGTCGTGTTTCTGTTCAACTTGTTAACTTTTTACAAATTTACCATTTGTGACTAGAAACTAATACTTGCGGAGTGCACGCGAAATTTTAATCCAAAAAAGGGCGTTTTCGGCGGCGTTGCAAGTCATGTTGCGTAGCAATAAACCATGACCCGAAGTTCAGCTAGATTTTTTTTATTTGTTTTAGGATTTTCTCACCCGTTGGGTTAAGATGGTAACACACTGCTTCTATTTTTTAATGCAAAAACTGGCATGGAATTCATGTTTGGGCTTTTATTTCTTTAAAATAGTTTTAATATTAGTACTGAGTATATCAAACTGCACAAGATATTAGCAATATTGAACAATTACCAATTGCTACCATGGTAGCGTTGGCACCTTCGCAGATTTTCAATATTTTTTTTAAAAAAAGCACATTTTCGATATCTGAAAAGTGGTATCATGGCAGATATTTCACAGATAAATAACACAGCAAAATATTAATCATGACTGATTATATGTAATAAAGCTAGTGGATATTAAAAATCTATCGCGGGAAAAATTTTGAAAATGGGATATATTACCACCCTAGCCCCATTTTTTTAATCCACCAAGTTTGAAAGAAATTGACAGGATCATACGTCCAAAAATTTAATATTGGCATTGATAAGGAGAGCGCATCCTGCCAGAATGAGAACTGGAGAAGATCATCATCTACGCATGCACGGCCATATTAAGTTACCAAACTCAAAAAAACTTTAAAAAACTTAGAAATAATCTTAGGGAGTTACTTTAATTGGAGAAAATCTTGTCATGGTCAACTAATTGAGAGTAATCAAATTCAAATGACAACAACAGATTAAGCTCTCTTTGCAAGCAAATTATTCCTTGAAAAAGATCCGTTTGTTTGCGTACACCAACTGTTTGTTCGCCGCTATGAATATATTATATAACCCTCTGTGTCCATCTCCTTTTGTTTTTACTTTTTTTACGTCGGTTTTTAAATTTTACTCAAATTAGGGTCACTTTTGTTGCGTTTGGAGATTTACGGTGCACCTCATTGATTGACGTTGGTTCTCTTATCAGTAGTTTTTCGTCTTACTCCTAAGATTACGATGATATTCTGCTGTGATGGAATCTTCTGCCTTGTAACAAACACGAAAGTTACTGGCAAATACGATGACAGGAAGTGAAAATGCCAGAGCACCAAGTATGGTACAAAGACAACCGATAAACTTCCCTCCTACACTCACGGGATAAGAATCTCCATAGCCGACAGTGGTAATTGTAGTGACAGACCACCAGAAGCCATCTGGTATACTTTTGATATGCGCATCAGGATTTTTTAATTCAGCCAAATATACCGTGCAGGAGGAAACTACCACTACCATTCCAAGGAACATCATCATCATCTTTAATTCACGGAAACTTGCAAGCAATGTCGAGCCAAGTGCTTTAAGACCTTCGGAATATCGAGAAAGTTTTATGACACGAGCCAGTCGTAGCAACTTCGAAATACGCACCACACGGAAGCTAGATAGGGAACGTGTTCCTTCCATATTTATAAAGTAAGTGATAAAGAAAGGAACAACAACAATGAAGTCAATAAAGTTAAGAAAAGATAAAATGAACTGTTTTTTTGACGGTGATGATGCTAAACGACAGGAGAATTCTATTAAAAACCAATAGTAGCAGATGGTATCAAGCATTATAACTCCTTTGATCGGCCTGTGTGAAATCTTACAACACAACTGTGTTGATTGGTTGGCTACAATAGTCGCATTACGGTAAATACCGAGACATCTTTCGACGCAGTACCTCTCTTGGAAGTAAATAGAAGTGGTTAAGCAAGACAATATAATGGAAAGTACGATCATAGAAATGCAAAACAAACTAACAGCTCTTGCAAATGTTGACGACTCAGGACACTCAAATATTTGCCAAATTTTACGTTGTGCTCGGCGAGTTGGCATTAGTTTTTGAACTGGCTTGTGCTTTCTTGCAAAAAGACCTTTACTAACCAGACAAAGGGCTTCGTCACCCAAACCAAAGAACTCCACTTCCTCAAAAAACAATTTAAGTGGGACGTCTTTAGGTAAAATCAGCCTTCCACCGGACTGATAGTAGAACAAAATGCTCTCGAAAGCCTGCCTGTGTCGGTTGAAGAAATAAGCGTTACTTTTCGGGCAGAAATATTGCTTTCTCTTCAAGGGATCTCCCAATAAAGAATCCGGGTAACGTGCCAGTGTTCTTTGACGAGTTTGGAAGATCGCACCACTAATGTTTATGGTCAACCGATCACTTACATAGTCCATTGCCAAACATTGTTCATCTGCCGTTTGAACCGAGTATTCCATATAACTTTGATGTTGACCGCTACTATTGGCCTCGCGTTCCTTCGAGAGGTTTCAGAGTTCCAAGGCCTGTGTTTTGTCTAATATCTCATTGTGGATCTTCGCCGTTTTAGCATCGGAAAATAATATTTGGCGCTACTGGTGATTTAGAGCAAAACATTTAAAATTTAAAATTATCGCTGCGGCCCGTAACAACATTTTCAGTGGGAGCCAATAGCCTGACATGACTTTACACTTGAAATTATGAGGTTGGATATATTGATGACAATGAAAATTAATTAAGTTTTATATTTAATAGAATGGTTAAAATTAACAATGAAATATTGATGTACGTTCGCCGTTAATATTTAATCATTTTGGTCTGAATCCAAATACCTGAATAATATACCTAAGCAAACTTCATGTTAAGTCCATACATCAAAATAGATAACTTTTAGTGCACATATGGATTAACTGTACAAATATCAAACATATAATTGTACAGGGAAAGCCTTAATTCCTTTCTTTTGATTTCTATTCAGTTTTAATTTTGTTCCAGGTAATTACCTTTTTTGCACATGGTTAAAATGAATGAAGTTGAAGCTACGCGAGTGTGAAATGAAGCAGTGTCGTAATTATGCAATTGGTCTGTAAAATCTGAGGACAATCAAGGACGCTTGGAAAATTAATAATCTGGCCTGACAATTTAGACTCAAGTTGCGCAGGCCAATTGTTAGAATTGATTAAAACAGGACTACAAGTTAGAAGTATCCACGTTTATACGAACAAATTACTCAGTTAATAGTAAAAACGTTTTATCATGTACTGCTGAGTATGAAATAGGAAAACATGTATGGTTTCGTGTTTACCCTACACGGTCAAAGTTTTGACTGAAAATGTGTTGGCTGAAGCAGGACTTGAGGTGACTCAAGTCAACATAGTTTCCAGTTGACTTTCTGAGTGGAAGGTAATGAAATATTCGGCTCATGTAACCTAGAAAATAATTTATACGTAAGATGAACCTTTGTTTACTATTGTGTACATTATTAGGGATTTGGAGTTACGAGTCCGGTATTTGAAGGATTTAAAGATATTTCTGGTGTAAATGTATGGCGCTGAATGCTGGAGTACATTAGTTTGTTAAACAAACTATAACCGGCTTTTAGCCAAGATTTCAGAACTAGCCGTCCAAAAATATTTGATGGGCGTACTTCGGAAAAAATGTTGTGGATGTGGCCATATTGAACAGCAGTTTTATAAGACGTGGTCGGACGCCACTTGGCATGTCAGAACAACTTAATCGTTGGCATATATACATGGCGCTCGAAATCAGATGTCTTCTGTCAACGTTCTTGACAAAAATAAGTATCGGAATGCACACAATGGCTAACATAAAAAGCAGGTGAGAAAAATAAAAAAATATTAGAAAACAGAGATCCCTGTAAAGGCCGATTTACACGATGCGATTGTCGTATTCGATTTGCTCATTCTAATGGATACGATTAACTGACGAGAAGCTTCAGGACAAATTGCAATATTTACGAGCGAATTGTAAGTCGGAGCGATTGTGAACTTAGAGGAGATTAGATACACCAGCAACGACAATCGTATACAACAGTCGTATCGTGTAAATTGGCGCTAAGTTATTGTTTGAGCAAAATATTTTGCTTTGCCATCCATGGCCGTCAATAATAAAAGTGGCCCTCCAAAAATTTGACTTTTCAAAAGTACAGCTGGACTTGAATCTGAAAACTTTAAACCAGAGTAGCATGAAACCAGGTCTGATTCACCTGGCTGCGTTGGGAAATTGTTCACAAATATTAATACTTTATTTACTACATACTCTTTACTACAGAAAATTTAGCTAGCCTACTCAGTTTACCTTTCAATTTCACAGTCCAACGTCCAGCACTGCGTATAACCTGCCTCAGCCCCACAAATCAATATTTGATGTTTTACTAAACATATAAACCCTGTTTTATTCCAGGAAATGTCGACGATATCCAATTTACAGATATAACTAAACTTAATTACGATTTTGAATGCTTCGGACACATTTCTGGTCACATTCCGTATAATACTAGAAAAATAATGCTGCCGTATCTCCGGTACGTAAGTACTCGTATTACCGAACACTGATAACAAGTTAGAAAATGACGATGTTCATATCACAAAATAGCGTTCTTTTAAGTACCAAAACAACTTGACTCCCATCTACAGATTCTAATTACACTAAGTATTCACGAATACACTTTCGGCATTATGTATTACAAATACTTTATTGTTTTCCATAACAAAGATAATCGAGTACTGTTATTTTCTTTAACACGTTCCAAACTAAAACGGGAATTTAATAGACAGCGGGACTCAGATTTCTGAACACCTCTTTCAATTTCACGAGTTTGACCAATTTCTGCTGAAATTAGTAGATAGGGGAATCAGAATTTCTGAACCTCTTATATTCAATTTCACAAGTTTAGCCAATTTCTTCTTAATCTAGTGGATAGGAGATTCTAAATTTCTGAATCCTCTATTTTCCAAATTGGCAAGCTTAACAAATTCTTCTAAATTTGTGAATAGAAGGTTTACAAATTTTGAATGCTCTATCTTGGAACCACGCAAGTTCATGTGATTTCTGCCAAATCTAGTAGATAAAGATTCAGAATTTCTGATCCCTCTGTAATTTAAAATAACATACTTACCGGGTTTCTGCCGAACTAGTGGTTTGGGGATTCAGAATTCTGAAATCTCTACTTAGTAACGATCCCTTAAATTTTTTGCCCAGTCCTGTTGAGTTGTACTATTTTTGGCATAGTTTTGACAGAATTTAAAAGTACATACCATAAATTTAAAAACATGGAAAGGATCAGCAAACTTTTAAAATAATATCTATTTTTGAAGCACACTCTAGCTTTTACAGCTATTATGGCATTATGTAAAGAAGTAAATGCAGTTTGCAGGGTTCTCCTAAATCTGTCAGATCTGCGTCAAAAATGTTCAGTCGTAGTTGCTATAGCAAATTCTATAGTTTTATGCCGGTGTAATTTTTAAAAAAGCTGCACGAGTTGTTTTCCTTGTGAAAATCTGCGTCAATTCAGTGTAATGATGAAATTTGTAGATAAAAAGCTCTACTTTTGCGAAGACAATAAAAACGTTCAGCATGATTTAATAAATTACGTCAAAAATGCTTACTATGGAAAATCCCGTTTTAGTTTGGAAAACGCTCTTCTTTCTTCCCGTATACAACTAATAATTTTCAAATATTTCATGCCTTCCTCATCACAATTTCGAAGTGTTATTTCATTAGATAGTCAGAAGAAAATCCTCGCGTGTAGTTTTGGAAGCGTTTGTAATCCTCTTTTAAATCCTGAAATTAATAAATCAGTCTTGTTAAGCAAATACGCTCCTATATGCCACCCAAAAATGGGTCATAATCGTACAGCCCACTATTTCATGCGACCAATTAGAATTCCAGTATTTTATCATGCAAGAAACAAAGTAAAGCAGAAAGTAATAAAGCCTAGACTTCACATGGTATTTCTTGGAATATGGTGATGACATGGACAGGACTTGAGAGGTTTCGTACTTCATTTTCATTGGTTAGAAATGTAAAAAAAACGGCATCACATCGATACAAAATAATTTGCAGGGTGGCTTCAGAGGCGACAAACACCTCTTTTTGCCATCAAAAATTTAACTCGTTGAAAGGCATGTTTTATCATTTTCTTCAGCTCTCGCACCGCTTAAGCTAGAATCGCTATAAATGCGATTTTCTTTGTGTTCTGGCGAGTCAAGTGTCTTTCAATAGTTACATCGTCTACCCAACCAAAAATTTAGCAAATAAAGCTATTGCTTAATTTTTCCTTCATCACATGCAATTTACAACAAACGACTATTAAATTAGAATAACGAATTTTATTTCATTTGTTTTCATTAAAGTTAAAGTTAAATCTAAAGTTTAAGTTAAAGTTAAAGTTACAAAAGTTAAAGTTAAAATTCAAGTGATGGAAGTTGAAGCTGAAGTTAAAGTTAAAGGTAAAAAGAAAACTTTCAGAAAATCGAGTGGTAATAAAACTAATTATTTGTACAAATCGGAATGAGAAACGTAACATAATATTTCAAGTTACATTTTAAAGGCTTACCACGAAAAGCTTTTCAAATTCTTCTTTTTCATTTTTCTGACTCTTTAAAGCAGAGGTGAGATCCTCAAGTCTACAAAGCAAAAAAAAGCTGTTACTAAAAACAACAAGAACGTCCATCGAGCAATTGGTACAGGAGTGTTTTAATGCAATTTATAAACTCATCAGACCTTATCCTTTTCTTTTCCGTCGGTTATTAATTTTGAGATAATAACTTCATTTTGAAAGCAGGCGGTGGCTTTTGATTTTTCCCGGGGGAAATAAGGGGTTAACAACTGGGCCCGTATTAACCCTTTCCGGCTTCCAGATTTTTCAAAAAAAATTATAATTTATTCAATATATTCAAAATTGTTTTGGAAATCTATTGAAATCTGTTTATGCATTTAATTTGCACGCATTAAATCGCGCTTAAATAGGCGTATAAAATAATAACCTAGTGTATTAAACACGATCTTCTCTGCTGAAGTAAGTAATTCTCCCGAATTCAGGCCATCCTGAACTAACAAGTCCTGAACAAAACATAAATCCGTTTTACCATATTTACTGTTTTATTACCAAAAGACAGACGATAGCTTTTATGTCATCATGCACCAACAATCCCACGTTAATGAATTTAGCAATTACTCAATGTTTAAAATTAATGTTAATACTGGGAAACCTCCTCCTCGAGCCCGTTTCGCCTGTGGTGGTTTCTTCTTGGATCTCTGTCGCCATTCGTGATGAGCTTGATCAACAAAACGTGAGCCTGAACCACTTTCCGTTCAAAATTTTGGAAAGCCGTGTTCAGTCAATCTGCCATTTCGTCGCCAACAGTTTTTTATATTTTCCTGTCGACTATTCTCTCATTGTTCGGTGAAGGTAACTTCACAACAGACTGCTTCGACGCTTTACATGTTTTCCTTTCGCACTAATGAAGCCAGCCGTAACGAATGCAGAACAAAGTTGCCATGATTAAATTGACACACCACACCCAAACAAACACATGCAAAACAATAAAAAAAGGAATTCCTATTGAAATGTTAAGAGAAAATGAATGACTTTTTAATGCTAAAAGCTAAAAGCATTTGACTACCAATTAATTCCGATTCCAATTATAAATGATAAAGCCTCACGAAAACAAAAGGATGTGGTCTGATAAGCATACAAACAAGTTAAAAGCCACGGAATAAATTAAAATAAAATAATTGAATAAAATTCTCTCCCTTGACTTTTAAGTTATATTTAGATATTTCCCAATTTAATCTAACGTTACTAGGGAGACACTCTAGGATTTGAACAAGAATTATAACAGAAATGACATAACGAGAGTTAGAAGTGACTCTGGAATTTCAAAAACAGAATATAAAAGAGAATAAAATTCCGTTATTTCGATGTGAAACCTAGCAAAAGTAGCTCGAGCACTTGATATTAATAGACAAAATGTGGATAGAAAGGACTAAGACTAACAGATATAGGCTTTGGGAACTTAAAATTGTCATGAAAAAGGCACCATGGAGGTCTGTTTGGTTTACTTTTTCACTGGTTTACTTTTACACTTCTAATTAAGTTGTCTGGACTCGTGCATGACCGGATTGAGAAGAGAACACGGAAACACTTGTCATCTCATTCTATTGATATGGTTTGGCTAGTTAGAACAATCGTTACTAATTACAAACAGATCATCATTAAATACAAGCATTAACTGAGTGACATACTTGGCCTCCAAAGTTGCTATATCCATTTCGTGTCTTTTCTGCACTTCTGCTAAATGTGCTGCAGCGGTTGTTTCACAAAATTTTTCGGTATTTTTGACAGCTTCCTTTATTCTAATATCAGCTTCTTCCTAGCAATGTTATATAAAATTAGATGTAATGTTTGGAGAAATGAATTGCTGTTCAGTGACAAAAACCCTCCAGCTTATCCGGAGTGCACGCTCATTTAGGATCTGAAGAAATGGATCCAGTAAGCGAGGGGACTTAGTGAGTAAGAGCAAACTGTTCTGAAGATCACATGACAACAGGAAATGCTCTCTCACTAAATGATGAACTTCAAGAGGTTTTCTACTTTTTATTACAAGACATAACAAGCTATAAATCAAAGCTAACACGAGATTTGTGTACGAACAGAATGGAGATACTGTGACATATTCATCTAAAATAACTCGAAGAATTTTCTATCTAAATAAGTACCTGCATTTCGCGTCTAGTCTGGTCAACTGCTTCCCTTCTCCTCTCTTCACTCTCAATCAACAATTTTTCACATAGCTGTCTCTCGGCGAGTGCCACAGCTTCTTTTCTCATTTTTGTTGCCTCATCAGTGGCCTTTTGTAACGCCTCTTGTTTTTCTTTCTTGAATTTCTGCTGAGCTATTCTAGATCTTTTCTTTTCAGCCACTTCACATCTATATTTGACAGCTTCTATCTCTAATTCTGCACGCTGATAAAATAAAAATATAAATATTACAACGAAAGTATAAATTTAGGAAGCACCATTAATAATCCCGGAACATCGTAAGTTCTCAAAGAAATGGACCCATAAAGAACGCGAAAAATTTGGGGTGTACATAAACAACACATCAGGATAAATTACTCGCTCTCCTCTATCCTTTCCAGCTTTTCTTTCTCCTCATATAACCGATCTGTTTTGCCCTTCTCCAACTAACTTTTCCTTTAAACTTATCTTTCCTTTGTCAACTTCTTTTTCCACCCTAAATGTGGTTTCCCGTACATAGAGTGGTACTGAGTATCCACTCGAACCTCAACTTGTTGGCTTAATTCTTTGGAAATCAATGTAGTTTTTCCCTCACATCTGCGTAGATCCTACCCAGGCACTTATGCAACAAAGGTTGCTATGCCTTTTGTTTTGTTTTTCGAAATTTTCGACCGTTCTTTTTCTGTTCATATTTCTTTATTTTTCTAAACTTCTTTTTTTGTTTTTTCGTTTATAGAACTCCACGTACTAATTAGCAATAGCGACCCTCAAATTATTTTTTGAGTTAAGGCCATCGTAGACCTTTAGATGATTCTTTCGGTTAAATCAAGTAGTGTCTCGAAAATTCACAGCACATATTTGAGCAATACCTCATTTTAAAACTTATAAAATTTTATACAAATATATACCAAAGGTTTTGTGTTAAATTGAAATCTCGAATTTTCCGTAATCTTGTTTTCCAGTCCAGTGGTTGGCACTTCAGGAGTTTCAGCTTACTGGACTGGGTGTCAATTCAATGAACTTGAAATCTTTTTTAACTCTTAATAGGACTCTTGACACTTCTTCTACAAAACGGTGTTGGCGATTGTTAACATTCGTTTCCGTTCGAAGGTTTTGTTAGTTTCATGAAATCACTATTGCGCATTCCAAGGAGAAATGCGAAAATTGTTCTCAACGCTATTCTTTTGAAAGAATTTCGAAAATTTCGGAAACCACCCATGCAGTTTTGTACTAAAAATCTCCAGGCGTCCAATAAAGAAAACAGATTTCGAATTCATGAAATTGCACTAAAGTTGAAACTCCTGGAGTGTCAACTCACTGAACTGGAAAACGAAGTTACAAAATTAGAGATTCTAATTAAACACAAAACTTTGGCGTATTCTTGTATAAAATTTTACAAGCTTAAAAATAAGGTATCGTTCAAGTATGTGAGATGAATTCTCAAGACGTTATTTAATTTAATCGAAAGCATCCTCTGAAGGTCTACCATAACCTTAACTTGCTAATGACTAACTGAAGTAGTGATAATAGACATGACGGTATGCATTGCGGATGTAATCCTGTGATGTACAACAAGGGACAATGAACCTGAAAATACATGTGATGATTGAGCTGGTATCGTGTGTTACCAACTTTATAATCAGGAAGAAAAGACTTTACCCGTAGATGTGTCAAGGTACTATGACAAATTAACACCATTTACTCCATGCTACAGAACACTGACTTATACCCACCAAAGTGGCCTTTTGGCGTTAGTCATTCTCAGCAGAAAAGATAAAAAAATAAAAAAATGAATAAGACAAAAAAGGGACGTTGAAAAAATGCCATGTTAATCAAACCAGACTTTAACAAATCCCTTTCATTGCTTAAACAAAAGAATGAACAAACAAGTCAAAATTAAACTCATCCATAGAAAGCACCAAATTTATAGGATGGATTTTGGTGAAATCCCTACACATCGAAAAGGTCTTCTTGTTAATTAGAGCACACGAATATTCCTCTTTGCTATATTGGTGATCAGTCTACTGAGCAGTCTACTGAATATATGATTACAAAACAGCGACCAAAGTTTTAGCTTAATTGTTCTGGAAATCAGGCAAAGCGTACGTGCAATGAGGTTTTTCATTACCCAGACTTGGGCACTTTAACTTCTATCCGTACCAATTGCTTTTCTCTTCCAGAAATGTTCTTCACGTTTACCCACAGCGCAAAATATCGCGAAAGATTTGTTATTTTACCACAATAAAGGGTACGACACCATCTTACGGGTAAAACGGATTGTTGAAAGACGTACCTTTCTCACTTCTTCTAAAGTTTCATTATTTTCAGATCTTAACTTTTCTACGATTTCATCTATAACTTTTTGCCTTTCATCCAATAACTTACTTTCCGTCTCTTCGATCTAGAACATTGCATTTAACATGAAATAAAAATTAACTTTAAGCATCGCAAGAACTGTGAGACTTTATTCTAACTGAGATACACATGATCATATAAGTTGAAAATACGGCGCAACTAAGTCACTCACACAGAAAAGAAAGGCACAAAGGAAGTAAATACATATATACTTTATTTACCGTAACAAAAGCCCATTCTCTAATGAACACCACCCTTTAATGAGTGCAGCCCCAGAAAAAAAACACATGCTTTTTCAGTAAGTAGACAGCCTGCTTAAGAACTAAGAGCAACACAGTGACGAATGAATGAAAATCTTTTAGGGAGTTTTACATCTGACTACAAGTACGAGTTCGACTCCGATATTCCTCATTGTATGGTTATGCCATATCTTACTAACGTGATAAACTCGTAGTCGCAGCACGTTTGACAACGAGATTTTCCTATTCAAATGGAAGGAATCTCGTAGTCGTACTCGTGGTGAAATCTAAAACTGCCTAATATTTCACTTTCGATAGTATAGTTCCGGAGGTGAGATCCTCCCGTCTCTAACGACCAATCTATTCTCAGCCTCAGGATATAAAATTTACAAACCATCAAGGGTGCTTATTTGAGCATATACGGTAAGTTAGTTAATGATTGACTCGGTTTTCTTTGATGTACCGCAGTGCTTTTTTCGATTTATTTATTCTCCATGGGTACTAAAGGTGGTGGCGGCGGCCTTTGAAAAGTTACAGGGGAATTCCGGAGCTTACATTTTGATTGGCTGAAACTCTACAGCACACCTAGCTACGCATACATTATAAACAACCTGGGGAAGTAATGATGTTAGATGTTACTCCGAGTGACGAACCATACCGGACAAGTAGAGAAAACTCTACTTGGCCCGGTAGGGATTCGAACCCGCGACCTTCGGTTTACTAGTCCGACGCTCTACCAACTGAGCTCAAGTTGGGAGCTGATCGCGAAATGATCTTACTTGGGCTCTTGATATTTTGAAACATATACTAGTTTCCTTCATATCGGGACATTTAAATCCTATCTGACATTTAAATCCTATCATTTCGCGACCAGCTCTCAACTTGACCGGTAGCTCAGTTGGTAGAGCGTCGGACTAGTAAACCAAAGGTCGCGGGTTAGAATTCCTGCCGGGCCAAATAGAGTTTTCTCTGCTCGTCCGGTATGGTTCGTCACTCGGAGTAACATCTGACATCATTATTCTCTACCTAAGTTCAATCTTCTATTTAAGCAACTTGGGGAACTGTATAATATACAGAACCCCAAACTGAGTTACTGTATAATATACAGTAAAGTTCGGTATATACAGTATATACGTCAGGTTGTAGCGCTGCAGATACAGTATACCCTAAACTCTCGTTTTTAATACATACCTTCGAAACACAAATCAAAGTCAACACAGTATAACAACCAATCAATCAATTTAAAGAATATAAATATACGTACAACGACAGAAATGCAAAAGTCTTCGACAAATTGAGATATCGATCATTATCGACAGCATCAGAACAGTTTAAGTTCTTCCATCAAATTGCCAAGAAACCAAAGAAAACGAGTACACGAAGATTTAGTATCACGTTCACCTAGTATTATTTTAGTATTAATGTCCACGCAACCGGAAGTTTGAACTACTAACCGTGTTATCGACGTACGACCAACAAGCATTATCCTTGCAATTTAAACAACCAAGCCACACATTTACACCGATATGCGTTCATTCATACATCCACTGACTGTAGTACGTCTCACCGACAATTTCAAGTCTTCAAACGTCTTCCCGAACAATCTTTTTTCTGCAGTCATTGGAATCAAATACATTGCACTCATGGTACTGGTCGAAGGTAAAACTAAATGCTTTCAAAGCTTCTTCACCTGCGTCCTATTAATACCAACTTACAAACAAAATTCTTAGCTGGAGCACATCTGGAGCAATTTACAAAATTTGCATATTTGTAAATAACATTAAGCGCGAGAGACTTGTTAGACGACAGCTATCTTTTTGGTACGAAATGCAAATTACTCACAAAAGATAAATTAATTCAACTAATGGGTATGCTGGAAAATAGAATATGTAATCATCTAAACACATAATTTAGCATATACTGTATCATTTCTATCTAATACAATGAAACAGATGTTAACAATCAACCAATAGCACAGAATTTGACTTAAAAATCCTTGTGATTTCTTACGAAACCTACTGAATAAGGAACTTAACTCGTTATTTGCCTCGAATTCGGGAAGTAAACCATTTATATACTTCCTTAGGTCGCGGTAAATAACTCTTATACTAAGTAAATACATAAGTGAACAAGTAAGTAAGTAGACGAGTAAGTAAGAGAGTGTATTAAAGTTAAAATAACATAAAATAACATAAAATCAAATCAAATCAAATCAAATCAAATCAAATAAAATAAAATGAAATGAAATGAAATGAAATGAAATAGAATTAAGCAATCAAGTAATCAAGCAAGCAAGCAAGTAAGTGAAATCTTTATTAGCCTCCGAGTTCATTCTACTTAAGCTATTTAAAATCAGATAGCATTTAAATGTCCCGATATGGAGGAAACTAGTATATGTTTCAAAATATCAAGAGCTCAAGTAAGATCATTTCGCGACCAGCTCCCAACTTGACCTGTAGCTCAGTTGGTAGAGGGTCGAACTAGTAAACCGAAGGTCGCGGGGTCGAATCCCTGCCGGGCCAAGTAGAGTTTTCTCTACTTGTCCGGTATGGTTCGTCACTCGGAGTAGCACTAACATCA
>JBAHVQ010000463.1:1084892-1098045 GCA_036872915.1 Nanipora kamurai | reverse complement strand
AGCTCTCACCCTTCGGATGAAACTGATTATCATACTCCTCTAAACTCTTTGCAATGTCTCTCTCCCTTGCTTCCTTCCTTTCAATGCATTCTTTTCCAGAAGCATGCTTTGACGATTTCACATGATTCTCTATTATTGTCTTTTTGAGACCAATTTCTTCACGACAAGCGTTGCAAAACAGTTGACCATTTGACTTCGAAACAGTAAAGCTTTCACCTGGAAACTCTGTAACTCTGGCAGAGGCCGTCACATTTTTTGGGTTAGACTTTGATTTTGGTGAATGAAAGCGTTTGCCATGTTTCGGGAGATTGCATTGCACCTTCCTCTTCCTTGCTAGCTCTGACGCTGTTGGGGATTTAAGTCTGTTTAGTATTGTAGGCGTAGCTGATGCCTCCTCTCTCTCTTCCACTACCACAAATTCATCTACTGCTGATACTCCTGATAGTGATAGTTTGGATTGTTCACTGGAACTGGAAGTTGAAGAACTAGCGAGCCTAGCATTGCCTTCTTCCGCCATTTTGGAAATTGAAATATAAATGAGTCCCAGACTTCCCAGTCGCCCCACGTGGCCGCGTCCATTTCCTGTGGTGAAGTCTGGGGCAGTCGATTGTAACGTATATTTCTCCACAGGAAATCAGGAATCCCAATTTCGAGGTTGTACCTAATTCCGATGTATTTATTTATTTTCGATATTTTGACATATTTCCGGAAATTTTTCTTACTATTATGCTGGCGTAATGCTCGATGCTCATGCCTCACTATTGTGCTCAAAATTATGCCGGCATAATGTGGACAACCCTAGTTGCTGGAGCCAGTCAGATGAAATAGTGGATTAGAGAAATGTTTAGCTGAACATTGTTTACCTTAACTTATTAATTACCAGTTCAGATTGATTGTTATTATAGTTCACGTGGTGGATCCGTGTTTACATTCCCAACAGGGAGTGTAACGGAAGTTGTTTTAACTACAAAGTGTCAAGGGAAATTTATAAACATGATCTTGTCGGGATAATGTTGAGAGAACGATAGAGTTATACTAAACGAGTCTTCAAATCTAACGAATTATACAGTCTATTATTGATCATTGTACGGACGTCATTGAAAATCTCCAGAAGTACAGTATAACAAACAATTTACCCTTCGATCAGCTCGAAGGCTCAACTGTTGCGAAATCTACAATTTAATTTCGTAACTGATTTCTAGTCAACCGGGCGTTTCTGAGATCTCACATGATTTAATAAACAGAATATTACATGACAGTTCGGAGAGGGATGTCTATTTTCTCATAGCAAAGAATATTATGTCAAGAGTGAGTGCAGTGAATGAGTAAGGTATTATTCTTGTAAGAAGGATATCAAATCCTTATTTCTTGGAGCTAGTGTGTGGTTAAGGGGGTCCACTACCAAAAAAATTTTTTTGCGATACTTTCAGTGAAATTAAAAGCCATCTATACTAAGATATTGGTGATGCTTGCTAAACTAAAATTAAGGTTATTTTGAAAACTGTTGTCATAGTAACTGGGAATCACCAGCCCGAAAGGAAAAAATAAGGTCAATTTATAAACGTGATAACTTTTCAACGAATCATGGTAGAAGACTGGAATAACCTGTAATTTATGACCCATAATAATGGTGAGGAGGTGAACCTAAAATCTCTTTGGTACGATATACTCTATGCCTTAAACCTAAATTTTTCGGTTTGAATGCCGAAAGTGTGAAACTAAAACGACAATAACTTTGAGAAATTTGAATCAAATGCGATTCTTTTCGGTTCACCTCCTAGACTAATGTATAAACTATAAGAAAGCAAGAAAAACAGTCTTAAAAGATTTTAATAAGATGATTCCCTAGGGCAGGGTGGGCAAACATTTTCTACGGAGGGCCACATTAAAAATTTTCTTGCTATCGGGGGGCCGCATATATATATTACGTCTACTTCAATTACAATTTACAATTTATGAAAATATGAACCAATGATTATAACCATGTATTGTTTTTTTATTTCACATTTACACTGTATTACACATGCACATTGCATTTTACAATACAAATTGAAAATAAGATTTTACAATTTATAATTATTACAACCAAAGTTACCATAGGGCCTAGGGTAAGGCCAATTGTGTAATATCCATTAACAATTGTTATATATATTTTAATTGAATATCAGCTTGACAATATGAACGGTTTTCTTGGCTACAGAAAGCGATTTTTGATACAAAATGATACAGGTAGTATCGAGAAAGGTTTTAGGAAAGCATTTAAAAATTTTGACAAAATAATGATTTTTTATAAAATTGAATTTTTTTTGGTAGTGGACCCCCTTAATATCCTCCATATACTGCAAAACAAGCCAACCAAAGAAACATTGCAATTCGTTTAGATTTTTTCCCGTATTTTACAAATGGCGCTTGTAAAAAATGATGAACATGATCATGGGACACTCAAACTGTCGCAGGGCACTTCAAGATTATGCCAAAGTAATTCAGGCGGATTTGAAGTCACCATATTTGTTCTACAGAGGACCGATTATGTTTTGGCATCTATTGATCTTATACTTACATATTCATCAATATATTCATACTTATATTAATGTAAGGCTTGAATATTCCACCAGATATTTTAAAGTAAATATCACTTTTATAATTTCCGGGGTTGATACCACGTCAATAGCACAGATGATTTTGTGATAGACAGCTTAAGGTTCGCGCAATCCCAACAGATACAGCTGCGAAGAATGCTGATCAATACCCGATAAGAAATTTTCTGCCTTAGCAAAAAACTGATACCGTCAAGTTTATATAATCCTTAGCAAAATAAAACTTTTTGCTATCGAAACGAAACAAATATTGCTATGAATTAAAAAAAAATGAGTTGTAAAAGTCTGTCGCTGCATGCTTAAATCATGTCAATTTTAGAGGGGACTATCATTATTATTATATGTCTTGTCAGTTTACTTTGATTTTGAATGACAATTGTACTGAATATGCAGACAGTTAAATAATTATTCAAACACTTTTGCAAAGACAAGCCTTCAGTTAAACAGATCCATTAACGAAAAAGTAAAAGTAAAATTCCAAAGTTTTCACTGATCATTTTATTAACCATAGAGTTGGTTGTTGAAACGTATTAAGTATTAAATATATTCATGCCTGAAGCCTATCCCAGATCTTTTATTTGTTTACTTCCTAAACTCTTTTATTATTCATAAATATTATTTAATTTAAACAAAATAATGAAAAAAAGTTTTGAAAATGCGTGGAAGCAGATGCATATAACTAAGGTTACTTTTGGTTTTGGTGTTCCCTTAAAAATCTAATTTTTCGAGATACTATTGAAAATAATTCAGTGAGATTATTATTAACTTTGCAAATATATCAGCATCAAAAGAAAAATTCACCTCATATCAATATCTCACAAACGTTCTTTTGGATGATTGGTTACTAGGAGAAACACCTTTTCTCATCAATTTAACATGTTTCATTCGATGTTAATAACCTGAAGCCTTTATCTAAATCCATTTTCATTAACAAATGAAAATTCGACAACCATACCCAAAACCTGAATGAGGGCTTTGCCAACGTTAATCGAAAATATGTTTCTTTTGCATTTTACTTGAAAAAGAGTATTGTTTTAGTGTGAATGAAATGAAGAGTGATGGGAATTTCTTTCATCACTCTCAGGAAGCTAAACAACAATAGTAATCACTTCTCCGAATAATTAGCATGCAATCATATTTTTCTCCCAGACGGTCAGCTGCACTGTCTGATTGACACGATTCCATTAAAAGCAAGCTGTGACGAAGTGTGTTCCATTTATTCAATCTCAGATTACTTTAACTTCAGAAATATCCTGAAATCTCTAGTAAAGGACGTGACCTATGGTTACATGAGCAAATCTGACTCAACGAGTTATGGACTTGAATAAAATCATCCATTCGAAAGAAATGGGCAGCGAAACATACAAAGGTCGTGTGGTCATCAACGTTAGCGGAGTGATTTATGAGACTCATTTAACGACACTGGCAAGATATCCGGATACATTGCTAGGATGTGCCCTGAAAAGGGGACATTATTATGACGATAGTACAAAACAATATTTCTTCAATAGAAACAGGCAAAGTTTTGAAGCAATTCTTTATTATTACCAGTCAGAGGGAAGGCTAAGTAAACCTCCAGACATGCCATTTGACGTATTCAAAGAGGAGGTTGAGTTTTTCCAACTTGGAAATGAAGTATTAGGCCAACTTTTTCGGAAGGAGGGATACATCTTCGATGCGCCACGTCAGCTGCCTGATAATGAGTTTCAGAAGCAAGTTTGGGAATGTTTGGAATATCCGGACACATCTAAGTTAGCCAATCTCTTAACCCTTATATCTTTGGGAATAATCATTGGCTCGGTGCTTCTCACAGTTCTCATGACGCAGTTTTCTCATGACACAGTTCTCATTCAAAATGATGAACAGAGCATAAGTACGGTGAATTTGAGGCCAGTATTAGTCGATCCAAGCAGGAGATGGAAAGCCGTCAAAACAGTTCAACAACTTAACAGATCTGCAGATCACAATGTTTGGTTCGGCGGTACTAAAAGTTGGTTTATCGTCGAACTAATATTAAACTGCGTGTTTGCCCTCGAGTACATGTTGCGATTAGGATTTTCTCCGAACAAATGGAGTTTCCTGAAATCTCCTCTGAACATGGTCGATCTGTTGGCGTTCTTGCCTTATATGATTATACTTATTTTCCAAGGTTCGATCGCTGTATCTTCTATATCAGCCCTTCATATTCTGAGAATTGTTCGGATTTTTCGTGTTTTTAAAATCTCACGTTACTCTCGTCGTTTAAAGATCATCGGCTTTTGTCTGATGGAAAGCGTCCGAGATCTTGGTTTGTTTATGGTATGCCTTGTGATCATTATTATTCTAGCATCAAGTTTGTTGCATTACATCGAAGGTGAAACGGAAAACAGCCCTTTTACCAGCATCCCATCAACATTTTGGTTCATCGTTCAAACCATTTCGACCATAGGTTACGGCGATGAAATACCTTTAAGTCCTTTCGGTAAACTAGCGACTTGTGCGGTCGCAGTGTTTGGCGTCATCACACTAGCTTTACCTGTCCTTAGCTTTGTCGCTCACTTTAACACCTTATACAGTCAGAATATAAATTAGAAATAAAAAAGGACAATCTTGTGGCGGCTGATACAAAATAAAAGTAGTCATAGCTTGCTGGTCCGGAACAAAGCGCTGCTGATTTGACTTCTGTTTCTTTGGCAGAATACTTTTCACTTCAAAATAGTTGCCTGTTTTAGGGCGCTCCAACTTCCCCACTTGCAGTAATCTCTGGCCCGTAGCAGAATAGTTCCAGGCTATCCGCATTTTCCCCACAGTTACAACACGCGAAATCCAGTGGCGGTCAAGATATATAGAATGACTGTTTGCGTAGTCTTACCACTGGAAAAGAGTGCGAGAAATTGCGTGAGAAATATAGTTGAAATTAAAGTGGGCGTGAGATTTCCTCACGCGTTAGACAGGCGTGGGCTGATATTCAAATGCCTGTGTCTCATGCTCAATGCGTGGGGCTTGCCAACTATGCTTCAAACCAACCTTGTTGACAGATTTATTCAAAACCTTCCAATAAAACTGTTGGTGATACTCTGCCACTGATGAAGACGTAATCAAATTATGTCTCTTTCAATGTACGAAAGTTTCCCTTCAATTTAAACTTAACTAAAAATGATTGAGATGAATTAAAGTGTGATTGACTTCAAAAGCATTTTGTGTTCTCATGGGTTTCCGGGTTGTTCATTTGCGCTCCGCGGTTTCTTTACAGAAATTTACAAGGATAAATTTAAGCGGAAGTCACGATATGATAACAATGATGGAAATATAGTTAATGTCGAACAAGAACTTTTTCTGGGAGAACCAGCTTGACGAACGTCCACTAGTCGTCTGATATTTCCAAGCTCCCACATGAACCAAGTTCGTGTTCGACATTAAGTATATTTACCTCATTATTATCATAGCGTGACTTCCGCTTGGGAAGTACCTATGACGAATCTGTACCCTTGCTCACCAACGGAATTGTGGTAGCTCAATGGTTAGAGCGTCTCACCGGTCATCAGAAGGTTGCGGATTCAATTCCCGTATAGGGTTCAGAAATCGTTTTTATGAGAGAACGAGCTTGACGAACGTCCACTAGTCGTTATTATTTTGTATCTTGTGAATAGGAAATTGTAAGCAAGAAATGTGTATACTGAGCGTCAAATTTTGGAACAGCTTGGCGTTTTGTCAAAGTACTATCGCAAAGTAAGAATCTTCCAAAATAACTCGATTTTAACGAGGCCGCTCTATAATGCTGAACTGGGTGGAAAATGTAAATTTTCATGACATTAAAAAATACCCATATCCTGAACTCAGCAATCACTATCTTCAAAACTCCATTGCCCAAGAAAGATTGATTGAGTCGACCTGAAGTTTCCTACAAAGAGTGACATATACTGACAACTTTTATTCTGACATGGAATGGAATAGCTTTGCAGATTTTTTTTTAGAAAGCTAACCTGGTTCCTAAACGAAACACCACGGTCTCAAATTTGGCCACTCACCAGTTGTTGGGGGTTTTGATCTGATATCGAAATAATAAATGAGAACTCCGAAACTCAATCAGTTGAAACGGCTGAAGAGGTTTTTATTTTATGAAAAAGTTCATGGTGAGGACTAGAAAACTTTGGATTTATTTTGTAATTAATTTGCTCACGTGATTAATTTTGCTGATTGGTCTGATTTTTCTGTGTAAAGTAAATAATAAAATTTTTAAATTTAAAAGACTTAATAGTTTACCACAAAAATGGATAAATATTAAATTATCTAATTCATATCAACTGAAATATCAACTAAAAGTAAAAAAATGGATATGCCTTAATCAAAAATTAGAGAGAAGCTGGAAAACATATGAATGTGATCCTTATGTACATTTGGGAAACTGGAAGGAATCTCTCAACTCGTCTAAAGGAGCATAAATCTTGTTGCGAAAAGGTCAAGTAGAAAAATCTGCTGTAGCTAAACACGCGTGGGAATTCGAGCATCAGATAAAATGGGAAGACTCTTTAGATCTAGCTACTGACATTACTTCAGCTGAAGAATGAGAGAATCCAAAAAAAGGCGGGAAGAAATTCTACGATTTGCCAAGAAGGGCAGCCGTTGACAGCCATGGACGGCTCTGTTCGGTTAATTCCTCTAATCAGTTGTCTTTAGTTTTAGTTAATTAAAATTAGAGTGTTTTTTTTTCTTGCTTGATTTCTAACAGTTGTTTCGAATACATGACGTGAGCCAACGGGCCGTCGGAAATTGCTCTAATGAGGTCCTGTGTCAACAAGTCGAAGGCTTAGCGATAAAACAAAACGTAGTGTTCACATTTATCATATGAATGTCGTTGTTACTTCTCAGAGACTAAACAAAACTTAGCTTAACCCTTTACCGGTCGGTTTTCAGGAGATCCACCCTTGACTAGTAGAATCGTCTGTCGTTAGCCAGAGTAAAATTAATATGTTGCCATTTGGCAACGGTGCCCGGCAAAGGGTAAAATAAATTCACCTTAGATTAGACACGAAAGGCCCGCATATCGGGTAGAGATGCACGAAAATGATACTGCTAAAACTGGGTCAATTTACACCTTAATTTTCTTGGTTGTTCCATTTTCCCTGAAGAAATGATCCAAACGTGTGATTTATAGGTTTTCTGTTGTATTTTTACAAACAACCTCCTACCCAAAATAAAACCAAACAAAATGGTCCAAACAAAATAAAACAACAAAATTGTTTTCCAAAGATGATATTATACTTTTCACTCGAATACGTTTGCCTTTTACGTTACAGAAAAAAAGAAGGTTTCATTGCAATTTTTTTCGCGCGCAGCAACTTACGTCTTTCTGATTGCAAAATTTGAACAGATTTCTAACCAATTCTACTTGAGAGCTCCCAAAATAAAAGAGCTTGATTCACACCAAAAGATCATACGTAGGAAACTCGCTTTACGCAAGCAAAGACGCCGGTAACAAACAAGGTTATTGTTTGAAAGTTTGCAAAGAAAGGACATTATGATCTGTATACTTTTTCTTTCTTGAACATTTCCGGTGCCGTACGTTTCCTTTGGCCTTAGTACTGGGGTCGTCACAAAACAGTGAAAATAATATTGCTGTTTCCAGAGCAAAGCATCAAGGAAACTTTGCGAACAAAAGGTTATTCATTCTTTTTCCTTTCAAATAAAAAATTCTTTTGTAGAAAATCCTTTCCCGGACAATGCAGAAATTTCGTAAATTTACTGGATGCTTACGCTTTAATCCTCAAGGTAATATGAAACGATAAATTGACATTTAACCTACACTGCTGAAGTCAACTGAAAAAGTTGATTCGAGCGGGATTTGAACTCGCACCTTCTTCGAGAATCCGGTCCACCGCTGTACCTGTTGAGCTCTCGAGCCTACAGAGATTGGAATGGAGGCGAGTTATCATAGTTACGTGCACGAAATATTCTCGCAACAGCTTAACGCTATCCACGAGGATGTGCAGTGTTTCAATTCTCCAATCCCTGTAGGCTTAAAAGTATTTTATGGTATAAGGTAATTGCCATGTCTTAGTTAACTTTTGGTCATATTTTTTCACCGATCGAGCTAAAAACATTTTAAATTGGAGGATTTGACATCGACACATTGTAATGCCGTAGACATTTATTAGCCAGTGAAGAAAAATTTTAAAAAACCGGTCTACAAACACGATATGGTTTTGCTTGAGCTATACAGCAATAAAAGCTGTGAACAACTATTTCAGAAGGAAAATACCCTGATGATGGGTGTGAATAAGCGCATAAGAAGCCATTTTGATTGCCATCAAGCACAATGATCAACCTCGTTCACCTTAGTGAATTAAGATAAATATTTAACTGATATTAGGTATTGCGGGTAATAAACTCCTAACTTTTGACTGCTAATCACTTGCTGCAAAACATTGGACTTTCACAACGGAATAGAAAGTTTATTCAGTCAAAAATTACGCGAGTAATAAACCGTACGTTCTCTATAGCAAGGACAATATTCCTTTGTCTACCTCATGCCAGTGTTACATTTTTTCAGTAATAAACTCTATTGCATAAATTATTGCTACGAACGTAAATTCAAAGGAAATTATGGTTAAAAATGTGGAGTGATTATGATACACATCGCTCGTTTCTTTCCAACCAAAACAGCTCAGCTGTTTACATTTGCATCTGAATGTCGATATGGTAGTAACGTTTCAATATTCTTTCCTAATTCTAAAGCTTTTTCTATCTCGATTAAACGGTTGATTCCGTTGATCACAGTCTGAACCAGATGCACCTGTGGGTAGAGAATTTAAAAATTTTTTTAAAAATTTAGAAAATTTAATAAATAATGAGAGAATAAAAGTCCAAAAGAAGAGATCCTCTTTTGCCGATTGTTCAAGGGACGGTTGACACAATTCTAATCTTTGCTGTGTTACATCGTTCAGTATAATCATATTTATGCAGGGTGACAAAATTCAAAAATTGGACCTTTTTAATAAGTCTGGCGTCAATAGCTTTGTGATATAGTTTGTGGTAAAGGAATTAACAAAAAGTCTACACAGCCGTAGATTTTGTTTGTTGTTGAGTCAAAGTCCAAGGGCGAAAGCCCAGAAATGGAAAGTTTTACCTAACTCTGTTGAGCTAAAGCTGAAAGCATTTCCATATTTATGATAGCTTGTATTGTCTATATTGTTAGTTTTTAATTTAAACTTCTACAGTATCAAGAAAAGAACACTACCCTGTTAAAAATTACGGTTATTCTTTTAGTTTAGAAATCACTTACTGTGGTAATTTGATAGCCATTAAAACCCAAGGGTCCTGGAAACATTAATCAAATAGATGCTTATGCAAATGGGCAAATTCAGAATTCGCGTAATGCTTAATTAAGATTTATTGGTTAAGTGTGTTGCAACAAAGCATCCAAATTTTCACAGAAAGTAAATAAACTTGCAGTATAGGTGGTGTGCACGTTACGACATGGCGCCATGTTGGATGATCTTAAAGGTTTTCTAGAGTAGAAGATGAACTCGGGTGAAGAATAATGATGTTAGTGCTACTCCGAGTGACGAACCATACCGGACAAGTAGAGAAAACTCTACTTGGCCCGGTAGGGATTCGAACCCGCGACCTTTGGTTTACAAGTCCGACGCTCTACCAACTGAGCTACAGGTCAAGTTGAGAGCTGGTCGCGAAATTGAGAGTTTTCTCTACTTGTCCGGTATGGTTCGTCACTCGGAGTAGCACTAACATCATTATCTTAAAGGTTTCTCTTTATCTGCAGTTATAATTTTATCCAACATGGCGAAAATGTCTTTGTCCTTTGAATCTCGGGAGATTGGTTGCACATCACCTATACCGGACACTTTGCGTTTGGATGTACCTCATAACAACAAAAATTCTCTCTTCTGTGATTAATTAAGGCGTGCTTATTGGTTTGGATATAATATGTAAAAATTTGCTATGCTTTTTGTATTGTTAAATCTTGCGAATTACCCTAATTCAATGTTGTTTGTAAACGTTTGACTTTTTCAGACTTTAATTGTTTTGGTTTTCACGAATTACAAATTAATACATAAGAGATTTGTAAAGAATACTGATTAAGCTTTAATAGGGTAGCGTTTTTTTGAGACCCATTGTACAGTTACGACATACGACGTTTACTCGCCGAAACCAACCAAATCAAAACGTAGGGGTCGATAGAAATTCTATAAGTTTAAACACCCACAAACTTTGTTTGATTTTAGTACAATACAGTCCTTCATATGGCTAAAAAAAGCCTCGTAACTCGCTCTTGCATGTACCGGGAAGTATTTATTTTCATTCCTCCTGATATTCAACAACAATTACTTCTTCCTGTCGATTTCCGACACGAAATTATGAGATGGTAGTTATCTGTTAGGACGTGGGTTCATCAGTTTTACTGATCATTTACTCCTTGGGATCGCACACATACGACTATAAGAATTTGAAAACTTGAGAAATGAGAACAGAAAATACCTTTTTTAGCATGCACACGTAAACAGCAGGAACGACCAACGGTTCTATGTCGTAAATTTATGAGTTTATCAGGTATACTAACGTCGAAATTACAAAACCAATAACAAAGACAGTTCAAGCTATCATGGACATAGAATTTAATTTCAGTTTTAGCTAAACAGAGGATGATAAAACGTACCATTTCTGGGCTTTCTTTCTTGGCCCTTGACTCAACAACAAATAAGATAGACGTGCCGTCTTTTCCTTCATCCGCAAACTACGTCACACGGCTGCTGACGTCATACTTATTGAAAAGGTCAAATCAAAGTTTGAAATAGTGCATTGACAATCATTTTTGTACAAAAAGTAACTACAGACACTTCAACTTAGCATCCATTCCATGGTGCATTTTATCATTGCTTATTATATTCATTATCAGGTGTTATTAATTTTTACATACATATAAACAGCATTTTTGAAGCTTCCAAAGGGCGCAAAAAATTTCAAATTTCATGAGCAGTGCCTACAGCATTTCACTCGTTGATGCAGGGTTATGTTACCTATCTTATGAACAAACGGGCCCAGGAAAATGTGATTGAAATTTTGGACATTAGCAATAATTATTATTATTATTATTATTATTAAAAATTTTCTTTAAAGACGCGAGCCCTGTCAGCTTACGCTGATTTCCACAAGAGGCGTCTATTTACACATAAAATATATAACTATGAACTATTAAAAAGTAACCCCCCACTTAAAATATACACCCAAAACATCGAAATATTATCAAATAAGCCTTTTGAAACAATCAATCGATTGAGCAGATTTAGCTACCCGCGAAAGACTGTTCCATAATACTGCTCCTCTATATTTAAAGCTTCTTTTGAGGAACTCTTTCTTTGGTCTCGGAATTGATAGATCAGTATCGTAATTTCTAAGGTTGTAATCATTTTCATTTACACTTCGCGCAGAAAAGGATTCGCGAAGACATGGGGCAGTGCCGTTATTAAGAATATTATATACGAGGACTGCTTTATTAGATCTATGTTTGGTTTCAAGATTTTTCCATCTAAGCTGCTCCAGGCGCTCAGAGGAGCTTGTATTATAGTCTGCCCCCGTTAACACCCGAGCAGCCCTATTTTGGAATCTCTGTAGCTTATCTTTCAATAATACCCCACAATTATCCCATGGAGGGGAGCAATAATCAAATATGGTTGGACTAAGGCTTTGTAGATAGTGTGCAGAGTTTCATCAGGAACAAAGGGTTTTGCTCTTTTAATTACCCCTATTCCCTCGCCTACCTTTTTACATATTACATTTATGTGGGCTTCCCAGTTGAGTTGTTCATCAAGCTCAAAACCTAAGCATTAAAATGATCTATAACGAGTTATTGGCACATTCTTAAATATCACCGACTTATCTCCTAATTTATTTTGAATACTATACGAAGAGCCCACAAACAGTAGCTTAGATTTGGTAGTATGATGTTGCAATTTATTGTCAGACAGCCACTTACTAATGTTTCTTAAATCGGAATTCAGCATGTCCACCAATTCGTCGAAATTATCTGACGACGCAAAAATTTGAGTGTCGTCTGCATATAGACCAGGAGTTGTAGGTTTTAGACAATCTGGTAAGTCATTGGTGTATAACAGAAACAACAAAGGGCCCAGAATTGAACCCTAGCTCGGGAACTCCACTTAATATTTCTTTGCGAATGGACATATGGCCATTCACACAGCAGACCTGCTCACAATTAGTCAAACAGGATGCAAACCAGACAAGTTCGGAGTCATGTATTCCAAACAGGTTTTTCATTTTTAGCAATAAAATTTCATGATTAATCGAATCAGAAGCTTTTCGAATATCTCAGGAAACTAAGCCCGTTATTTTACCCTCGTCCATATTTTCCATCCATTTATCGCACATCTGGATAAGTAGAGTTAGAGTTGAATGTTTCGGTTTGAATCCAGATTGAAATATTGAAATCAATGAGTTCTCCGATAGGTAATTATATAACTGTCAAAAAATTTCTTTCTCAAATATTTTACTAACAATTGGTAGAATGGAGATCGGACGATAATTTTCGCACTTTCTCCTAT
>JBAHVQ010000463.1:1052866-1084792 GCA_036872915.1 Nanipora kamurai | reverse complement strand
GTTTCGCCAATATAGCGAGAATTACATCCCGCACAAGAGAATTCATAAACCACACATGATTTAAGGAGAGATGGAATAGGATCTTTAAAGCTAAAAAAAGACTCTTTTTCTTTTGTTAACGAAACCCACAACCAAGACATTAACAGCAAATACATTGTATCATTTGACGTTCAAAGTCTCTTCACTAACATACCTCTACCTGAAACTATAGACATCGCATTAGATCTTATCTTTTCTCACCATCCTAACTTCAACATCAACACAAACGACCTCAAACAACTATTCATTGTCGCTACATCACAAACGCATTTTTTATTTGACGGACTGTTTTATGACCAAATTGACGGGGTTGCAATGCGTTCCCCATTAGCACCAGTACTAGCCAATCTCTTCATGGGCTATCATGAAGGAAATTGGACTACCAATTACGACGGATTACTATTTTACAGACCCTATGTAGACGATATATTTTGTGTTTTCAATAACGATAGCGACGCCTTATTTTTTAATTATGTAAACTTACAACACAAGAACATTAGATTTACTCTTGAAAAAGAACAAGACAACAAGCTACCATTCTTAGACATACTCATCACAAAAGACGCTACTTCAGACACATGCACGACTTCTATTTTTCACAAGAAAACTTACACCGGACTCTTAATGAATTTTTTCAGTTTCACATCACACAATTCCAAAACAGGACTAATAAAAACTCTTCTCCGCCGCATACGCAAAATTAACAACACATCTACTGGCTGCCAACGTGACGTGAACGCATTAATTGACACATTAAAACGCAATTCATTTCTTTTTCACTTCATTGACAAAGTCATCAAATCATACAACGACACTAACATCTCGGACCCATCAAACTATACTTGTCAACCTGCTACGACCAAAACCAACACCTACTATTTTAAACTACCTTACATCGCCTTTTATTCACAAATTACTGAACGGAAACTACGGAACCTCGTTAAACGTTTTTGTATTGACTTAGATCTCAAAATAGTTTACTCTTCTTTCAAAATAAAAAAATTGGCTTTAAAGATTCTATTCCATCTCTCCTTAAATCATGTGTGGTTTATGAATTCTCTTGTGCGGGGATGTAAAACTCAAAGAAGCACTTTACATTAAGAAACTCAAACCAGACCTTAATAAACAGATACACCATCTTAACACCGTTTTTAGCTTGTAAATATCTTCCACCTTCTATTATTGTAATTTAATATCCATATCACATGACATGTAATGACTATATATCCAGTTGTAAATAATAACTAGATCTCTTCCACTGTACTGAAGATGGCATAAGTATGACGAAACATGTTTACAATTAAAAAATTTGTCGTTTATATCAAATGTCTGATATCCAATTACGTGGTGACCTCGCATAGATTTACGCATTAAATTCTTTCTTTTTTTTCACCTTCACATTCGTTATTTTAGTATTGGGGCGATACCCACTTTGATGGGTGACCCCATTTTAAACTTATCCTTTTCCTTTCAGGGAGATACTCACTTTGAGTAGTGAACGCACACTGTTTTATATTTCTGGGAGACACACACTTTGCGTATTGATCCCGTTTTTAACTTTCTTCTTTTTCTTTTTTCGTTTCGAGGAGATACCCACTTTGAGTGGTGACCCCATGAAGGTTTATAACTTGTTTGGAGTCCTGCATTCTTCGAGCAGAGTAGCACTTTTCACTACGTTTAATTCTTTACGTGGCTACGAACGTAAACTGTTTAGTTGTCTATATACATAGTAAAGATGGTGAAGCTGATACTTGTGGAATTTTTAGTGAAATAGTTTTTTTTGCTGATTTTCTACTTAGTTTTATTACTGGAAGTTATGACAGAACATGCAAAGTGTGGGACACTTTGTCTGGAGAAGAACTTTTTACTCTTGAAGGCCATAGGAATGTAGTTTATGCAATTGGTTTCAACAATCCTTTTGGGTAAGTTAGTCATTAGCAGGTTAACATATAAGACATGTTTCAAAATAGAAAGTTGAACTGTTAGTAGACTGTCTAATTTGTGTAGAAAAATTCCGACGTTTCGAGCAAGACCCTTCTTCAGGAAGTGAAATTCGGCAGTCTACTAACGTTTTAACTTTCTGCACTGTTCTATATACTGCTTACGCAGCATTCTATATTTTAGGACATGTTTCGTCTGGATAAGTTTGTCATCTGTGTCCGGTTGTATAAAATGCTAGTTAATTTTAACTATGATAAGTGCTTCATTTTAGCCAACGAAAATCAGTGTATGAGAATTTAACTGAGTTGTAATCACCCGCCAATATGTGATAAACAGTTTATGCAACTGGGCCCAGGTAGTTAATATTTAAGACATTTTTCTGGGTATAACTTAGTCACGTTTTAATCACCTGTCGGGTGATTAAAATGTAGTTAAATTCTCAAGTACGTATTGTTGAGCAAGTGCGTAATGTAGACGGTTTATGTGTCGCGTGCATTTTTTCGGGCCCGAAAATTACTGAAGCCATGCTATTCTACCTTGGTTTTTATAATCGTTAGTAGCTTTGTCTTTGTATAAAGTGTACATAAATGAAACTGTTGTCTTCTGTTAAATTTACATTTATGTGGGACCTTGGTGTCTATCAGACAATCATATATACCAAGCTCCTACATGAACGTAAGTTTGTGTTCAGTATTTTCATCATTATTATCATTTCGTACCTTCCACTTAGATTGCACATGAGACGAACCTGCACCTTAGTTCGCCATCTGAGGTGTGGAAGCTCAATGGTTGGAGCATCATCGAAAGGTTGCGGGTTCGAGTCCTGTTAAGGGCTCAGAAATCATTTTTCTGAGATAACGAGCTTGACTAACTTTCGCTGGTCGTCAAATCGTTTATTATCAGACTTTTCGGAAGACTGATCCCTTTTGGCTAAAACGAAGTATTATTATCGTTAACATCCGTGCCCAGATCCCGGTTGTATAAAACTGTTAATGACACGTTTTAATCGCCCGGATGATTTAAACATAGTTAAATTGTCATACTCTTATCCTGATTGTTAAAAATTAAATGCTAATCAAAATTAAAGTTGATCACCTTATTATACAACTACTCTAGTTAATTAGTATTAAATACAGACAAGGTGTTTTGGGAGTTAGTTAATCACCAGGCGACAACAGTGAAGACAGACGTTCCTTATCTGTTAGTGTTTGTGGAACAGAGTGTATATAATTGAACTCGCAAATTTCATTGATATTCACAGTGCTCAGTTTTAAGGATTTAATATGGGTGTTCATGTCGTCATCATCATCACTATTAACTACAACGACTTGGATTCCATGTTCAAAAAAATGTATGGTTAATAGATAGTTAATAGCTCGATGTGTATTGACCACGCCAGAAACTTCGAGTGGCCTGAGCACGAATGCTGCTTCGTAAGGGTTTCTGAAATCATTTGGGTGGACGCAGAAAATTTAAGGTGGCTATTTCAGTACGAAAATACTACTCAAGCTATAGAAAAGTTTTTCTAGGAGACGATATACAGCAGTAAGGCATCCACAGGTCAGTCAAGAAGAATGCACTGTTCCCCAGCGCAGCAGTTTGTGTTATGAAGAGAGGCAGAAAACCTGAACTTATTTAGAGGTTAGACCTGGGTTCACGCTACTATGGCTCAAAAAGTTTTGAACGTAGCCTACAAAACTACCGTTCATGACCAAACGTTTCGACACTTCTATCTTGTGTCTTCGTCAGGGGTGATTGATCTGAACATGATCCCTATTTATATCATTAGAGAACCACCGATGACGTTATCTATTAATGAGATGAAAATAGGCATCGATAGATAACGTCATCGGTGGTTCTCTAATGATAAATAGGAACCTCATGTTCTGGTTAATCACCCCTGATGAAGACACTAAGCAGGAGTATCGAAACGTTTGGACATGAACGATAGTTTTGAAAGCTACGTTCAAAACTTTTTAAGCCAGAGTAGCGTGAAACCATGTCTGATTATTCACCTGGCTGCCTTGGGAATTTGTTTGCATACTTATTGAGAGGTTAGTTTCTCTTAAAAACCATAGCCAGCCGATAATTTGAAAAAGTATAAAACAAAACACACATTCCGAATAAAATCATCTTCTATAATTCAAGATATGAGCCAAAAAAACAAATCCATCACCAGACCAAGTCAATGGTCAATGAATTTGTAATAAATTCGAAATATTACCATTTAAACATTCTCTTGTTTTTTGGCTCATATCTTGAGTTATACGAAATGATTTTATTCGGAATATGTTTTGTTTTATACTTTAGTTTCTCTTGTAAAGTCGTATCCTATTTACTCAAAATACGACGCCTTTTGTCCACCCAAAGTATTCCTGACTGCTTACTACTTCAGGCCTGGACCCAGTGTCCCCGAAGTTTCCGAAGTGCTCAGTTGTGTTTGAAAATTCGAGGCGCGTTTTTAGAAGGACTCGACTCAGTTAGTGACCAAACAATATTAGACTTGAGTCTTACTTTTAACCCGACGGCTTATACTAGAAATTAAACTTGCGAAAAAACGTGACGACAGTTGCCCTAGAAAGAGTCAGTAAAGTCGACAAGGATTTGGCGGAACAAGTAACGATCTCACTGAGTTGTCTTAAGGAAGGACTGGAACTAAGTGTAAATGATGACTCCGCTCCACTAGACTATTAACATGATATTATAATATCATCCGACTCAACTCGATCCTTGATTTCAAGTCCCAATTGTATTTCAACATTTTTGTATTTTGCTTGTATTTTGTCTATTTCTACGAAATTTTGCCTGCATGTAATCAATGTCGACCAGACATGCTTGGGTAGCATTAATAAGGTTGCTGAAAACTCTAAAATCTGCAACATATCGTTCGGAACGCATTTAATCATTTAATTTACACGAACGCGAAGTATTTCTTACGGGCAAGCATTACTTGCTTTAAAGTCGCGCATTGTTATGGATGATAGACATCTGTGAGTCCTGGAACATATTACTACCTCCTAAACAGTGAGATAGAATGTAAAAGTACACTGCCTCGTAGGGTGTATGACATGACGCGTAAAAGGTTGAAAGATTGACAACCTATCAAAACTGAAAAAACGTCCTTCAAGAGGGGGTGAACGAGCACCGAAAGAACTTCGCCTAAAACATTAGTTTTACTCATTCCATCTGTTGGAGTTTAACAAACGTCTAGCTTCTAACCTTCCGAAATGTATTCAGCGAAAAATCAGTTAATTTACTGTTACAATAAACTGTCAGTACTTTTTACGAGTGTATTCACTTCGTAGTGGAATTCTTTACCGTAATAAGCTGTGCCTATATTGCGGTATGATACTGTTACCTATATCAGGGCATTTCATCATGGTAAAACTGGTGTAGTAGACCGTCACAATTTACTAAATTGAAAATGTCGTAGAATCAGTTCCTGAACGTCTGACTGGAATACTACTCACCTTCTTAAACGGATTGATGAGAAAAGTGACATTGGAACTCACGTAGCAGAGTTTGATACCGTTGGTGTAATGATTGGAGACGTTCTCTGACCTCGACAGGTCTGTCGAAGACCACAGTCTAGTGGCCGAAAGCTCGTCAAAATAAATTATAATCTTGGTCAGAGAACGTCTCCGATCATTATGCCTCTACCTGACCGCGCATCGTCAATATTTGCATCGTTGGTTTAGTTGAACTATTCCGCACCGAACGCATTGAGAAAATCAATTACAGTCAAACCTTTCGGTACGGACACTTTCATAGGTCCCGCCAAAATGCTAACTTATTGTCTTCAGAAAATACCTCTGTAATACGGACAACAGACACTTTATCACGTCCCCAGAAAGAAAAAAACCTCTTTAATAAGGACAATCATATTGTGAGACACAGCAAACATTTCCTGTTATGCGATTCAATTGTTACGTTTAATAAATTTTGACACCTCAGGCCCAGCTTGTGTTTATTATCGCTTACACGTAGGCATTTTTCAGTCTTGCGAAATCTTATTTACCTAAAGAGCATAATAGTCTCACGATGCAATTGCTGTTGCAACGTTGAAGGCAAGTGTAGTGTAATGAAGGCTTATGCTTGAAACATTCCCGCGAATACTGTAATATTTGAATTAGAACGTGTTAACATAACCTTTTTCAGAATTGCATTGCAGATTGCGACAAAAATTGTCTGGTGTGACTCGGACTTAAGAACGACAGCCGTATAGATGAACTTTTGCCGAATAATCTATTAAAAGCCGAACAAATGCAGTACAAATAAATATTCCGAACAAGAATTGCTCTCATAATAAAAACATTTGGGTCGCACTATAGTCCATAAAAGTGTTAACATGAGTTAGCGCTTTTTCTTTGAAGGCTTTGCCCTTGCTGACGGTTTTCCAGATGCAGGTCTCTTCCGCCGTCTTGTTTTGTTATCAACGTCAAGCTCCTCTTCAGTCTTGTTGCTTTTTACTGCTGCATTTGTGGAAAGTTCAAATAGACTTTCTAAACGTTCCATAAGATTTTTTGCCCACTAAAAACGTATTCGCACGGTATCTCCATACCATGCCCACCACCTGTGTTGACCGCTTTGCCGCGCACCTTGACATAACCTGTGGTTCCCTGCTTTGATAAAAATGATCTACTAAACCTGTACCATCCTTGGTGTTAGCCAGGCCTAAAGGAATATGTCCAACCACGCGATTATCTTTAAGGACTGATGTTGCGAAGATAAATTTTTGGCAAGTCTGACAGTTGGCTCTTCAAGCGATGAGAACGAAGAAAGTGATGACAACGACGTCGAAGAATTGTCTCTTTCAGACGAAACTAAACCAGAGCCAAATATTAAATCTTTTGGACAGGCAATGAACCAGTTGGAAGAAATTTCGGTATTTTTGACTGAGAGCGCGGGTGCCTCACAATTGGCTGACGAACTCTCAAAGATTATTTCTAACCTGTAATCTTTGTCTGTGGAAAAAAAGCGCGCAAATTTAGTACAAAAATCCATAAAGGATTTTTTTAAATCCCAACAATGATGACAGTCTTTAACTGCTTGTGTTTATTACTTTTAAAATAGTTTTGTTAAAGGGAGAACTGTATAAATATACTTTTGTTTACAAGAACTTTAAGATTAAATGTTTCAAACGACACAACCTTCAAAAAATATCTTTGCGAGTAAGAGCTTATTTTACAAACACTGTTAATTTAACGCCACTGAGCCCGCAAAAGTATGTGTTATATATAGTAACGTCCACTAAAAGCGCTGGTGTCATAATTTCGGGGTTCCTCTATAATACGGACACCTCTCTAATACGGACATTTTGGTCTGTCCCTTCGATGTCCGTATTAGAGAGGTTTGACTGTACTCTAAAAAGCTGTTAATTAAATATCCACTCGACCATAAGGTTCAACTATGATATTACTGACTAGGTATTTGTCGTACTTTTTAAGCTGGAAGATTGTATTAAGTAGCCTTGAAAAGCTCCACAAATCTCAATTTTGCATTGTACGTCTGGTCAAAACATCAAAAAGTTTATCAAACCATTACTGTTCTAAATACATCAAACAAAATATCCATAGTACACATCTTAACCATGACACGTGGATAAAGTAAAAAAATATTGTCGATTCTCTTTGTACAGTAAAAGAGAATTTGTTATTGATTATGGAGGAACTTGAACACTCTGCTTAACCGTAAGAAAGCGAGCTGATAACTATCCCTCAAGCTGAAAATGCACCACGAGCTGGTCGAATGAAAACCCAAAGTTTTGGGCCGGTAGCTTTGGGGTCATAGAAGGTAGCTTTGTAAGCTACGTTCAAAACTTTTCAAGTCAGAGTAATGCCAAATCTGGACTTCTCCTCATTTTTTTTTATCCTTTAGAGATAAAATAGCCACGGGTTCCTTTGATAAAACGTGCAAGTTATGGAGTGCAGAAACTGGAAAGTGTTTTCACACATTCAGAGGTCATACAGCGGAAATCGTAAGTTGCTAAGGGCATTTCAAAGTTTAGTATTTTCGGTCGCGGTGATATTGAAGTAAAAGAAACTTGCTCTGATATTATTTGTTGGGTAACTATGCAGCTATTTATTGCATAGTCACTTTTGTATATTTAATCATATCGGTTACCTGTTCAATATTTAATTGATTTGGATTCGTGTGTTTTTCAAAGAGGACAAACTGTATTCGTGCTATCACATAGTCAGTAACACGTGCATACATCGATACGCTGTAATTGACGTACTGTACGCGAGTAACGAAGACCGCTCACCGCAGAAAATCAACTTAAAACACATTCGATTATTTACACTCGCAAATCCTCCAAATTTGTCCGTTCTTTAAGTTTCTAATTGATTAGTTCCTCGTTGTTTACCACCTTTTACGAGCCAATTCGGATGTTTTGTATCTCAAGAACTTAATGCTGAAGTGCTCAACTCCCTTTTAGCCTCCTATGTGTTGCCTTAACTGCTTTCAGCCAATCAGAAGAGAGAATATTTTTTTATTCATATTAGATTTTGAAATAGTGTAAAGTGAGGAAAAAACGCTTGAGGAAAGAGTGAGAAAGAAGGAAGAGACGTGAGGTCAGGAGAGGAAAAGCGAATGTGAATGTTGGACAAGAAAGAGAAAAGTATAAAAAGCAAGAAGAATTATAGAGAATGTCAACTATGTTTAGATGAGTGATTAGGTTTCAAATATGGTGTTTTAGGTGTGTCTTCAGTTCAATCCCCAAAGTACATTGATTGCAACAGGAAGTATGGATACCACTGCTAGACTGTGGGATGTTCAAACTGGCGTTGAAATATATACGCTAACTGTGAGTATTTACTAGTTCACATTCCAAAAAATATCTTGTTTTTAACTAAGCTTTTTTTGCTCAATCATCAATCATTCAATCATAATTTATTTAACCATGTACCACCTAGGGATGCAAGACGTTATTAAAACGTGTACGTGCCATTAAATAAGTAAAAAAATAATATAATACAAATTTAGTACAATAAAATATAATTTAAAATTTAAAAGTATGGTGAATAAATAACGGTGCAAGTTAAGTAGGATCAATGACAAAAATAGTCAATTTAATAAATATAAAAATTAAAATTAAAATTATGTATATATATATAATTGATAATGATGTTCAAACGATTCAGACCTAAGCCTGTGACACACGACGCGGTCTCCGAGACTTTTGTTTCCGAGACCTGGTCTCCGACACAAAGTTTCCCAATGTGTCATCTAGGTTTCGGATATTTTTTGTCTCGGAGATTACCTGACCGCTTGTTAGTATTACACTGGATCAGAGAAAACTGGAGACGACAAAAAATTCGTGGCAAATTGCGTCAAGAAAATCAAAGATCACGAAGATTTGATTTGGTGGTACGTCCCCATACACTACCCTGTAGATCTCGCGAGTAGATGAGGTCAAGTGAACAACGGAGAAATATGGCGGTGTGGACCAGAATAGCTTGCCAACCCAGAAGACTGGCCATGGGAAATAATAAGGAAGGCGTCAACTGCCAGCAACGCTGAGGCTAAGGCCGTTAAACAAATATTTGCAGCTGCAATGAGCAATGAGAACGAGATCGACAGCGTAATGCAGAAATTTCCCTTGCAGAAAGCTATACGGATGTGCTCATGGATCCGAAGATTTGTGTACAACTTTCTCCGTAATTCTGGAGCTAAGCGCAATGAGGGACCACTAACCACAGCCAAAACCGAACGCCAGAGACTGTTCTGGACGACACAAGCCCAGGGGAGCTGTGACCTAGACCCAGATTGTGTGGCGTTGAACATACATACCGGTAGAGACTTGAAGTTACAACCGCATCATAGTGAGGACGGTGACCTGCCGAAACGGGCAAAGCATTTGCCGAAACTGAAACGTAAGGAGGCAATCGAGAAACGTTGGACCAGAGAGTATTTGCCAACTCTTCGCGAATAACGCCGAGCTCAAGTAGGATCTAAAAGAACATTACCATTAGTTGGAGGTGCAGTGATCCTCGCAGCAGACGAGAAAAAGCATGGTAGATGGCCGTTGGGAATCATCGAAGGGATAGTTGCAGGGAAAGACGGAATAGTCAGAGTGGCCAAACTACACACCGGAAAGTCACACCTTGAGCTTGAATCATCGAAGGGATAGTTGCAGGGAAAGACGGAATAGTCAGAGTGGCCAAACTACACACCGGAAAGTCACACCTTGAGCTTGCAGTACAGTAATGTTACTCCGTGGAACTCACGTGTGATGATAAACTACCAGCTCCAGCAATCCTCAGTCCAGAAGCAACTAGGTTCAGACCAAGAAGGGACGCTGCAGAAGCTGCATGCCAACGCATCCAGCAGAACAACTAAGACTTTAGTGCAGTTTAACTTTGAAGTTTTGTTGATATAACGCTCTATAACATTATTAAATCTCCAAGTAAAATGACGACATTTATTTCCGGGTGGAGATAAGTAGAGAGAGAGTGTTGGAGATTGGTGGTTGTTCGCAGATTTTTAATCAAGTAACTGACCGGAAGTGTCAGTCAAATACACGCGGACCAACAATGGACACTCTTTCGTAGCTAGGTTGACGGCCATATAACCTGCTACAAATTCAAGTCGTTTGATGGTCAATTCTCATTTGGTCAATCTCCATCTCACCGCAATCAGGCCTTGGTTGGTGCCGAAGGATTGCTTGATAACTACATACTCACAGGCTGCTACTCCATGTTTCCTTGCATCTCCAAAGGAGTGTAGTTTGATGTGTTTGACTGGATCTCGATAAACATGTAGCGACTGTGCCGGAAGTTCTCTATCCCACTTGTTCCATAGGTAGTGTGAGCGCGTGCCAGGCTTTTTTGGTGTCGCACGCGTCGCAGTAGATTATCTTGCCACACAGGGTCAAGGGAGAGGCGAAACTTAAAGGGTTAGATATCGTAGCAAGCTTCGCTAAATTCCCTCTATTGGTCATCACCGTCTCCTCAGTTGGCAGAAGAACAATTAATGTATCCCGTTCGGTATTCCGTTCGAGTATAAGAAGGCTACAGTCTCCCCCTTCTGGTATCGCCAACTGTTGCTTCGCGTAGGTAGGCTCTTTCTCCTCGACTTGGTTCATTTCTAATTCGCGTGCATTTGAGTGCCACTTTTGTAGCTTGAAGCAGGCGTCTTCAAAGATAGTTCTTGCCTTTTCTTTCAACTCTGTGGCTTTTGATACTGATGTTGATCTCGGGATCCATGTAAAACTTCGACGAAGTTTAACCCCTTTTTCTCGCTCTCGCTTCTCCCAGTTGCTCAAATGTATTTGCATATTGCCCCTAACCAAAAAGAGCCATTGCGAAAGTCCGAAAAGACCCCTGGTAAATCTCAAGGTCTCTACTTGTGAATGTTCATTTCCAATAAAAGCGTAGTGCATTACGGTCGCTTGCTTGTACCCTTACTTGCAGAAAGGCCTTTTGTAGATTGTCCGTTAAAGCCACAGGGTAGAAACGCCCTCTCACTAACATGTTCTATAATGTGTTCTGTAAGAGGGGCCCTACATGTAGACATTCGTTGAGGGATGGGGCACCACTGTAAGCTTTTGCAGAGGCATCGTATACGATCCGAAGTTTCGTTGACTGTATACTTGGCCGCACAATTGATTTGTGCGGGATGTGGAACTCTATACCCAAGTTCGGCTGGTCGGCATTCTCAATTATCCCTTTCTGCCTTTTGTTTCTCAATTATTTTGCCGTGTTTTGTCGTCAATCCCTTACGGTCGAGTTTGTTGGTCAAACTCCAAAGTCGTCGCAAACTGCCAGCATGGTTGTTCGGTAATGGGGGGTAGTTTCCACACCATGGCAGTCCAGTTTCATACCAGCTAGCTTGATTTCATTTTAGTTGTTCTTTGAACTCATCGTGTAGGTTGCCTTGGTCGTTAGTCGGTGTGTCGTACAAACCCAACACACCCAGGCGACACAGTTCTTCGCAATCAACCTGAGATGTCTGAGTAAGGACCATATATGACAAATGTACGGATTCCTTCCCCGGGGACATCATAGTTCATCCAAATTGCATTAGTTCGGCGACCGGTCTTTGGGGCGCGCTGATCCGTCTTCAATTTTGCGTATTCACTTGCTCCATAGATAATATGTACAGGAAACCGTTTCTTCTTGTCAAGGTCTTCCATAACCACTCTTTTCAAGTATGGGTTTTTTTCAATCAACTGTCGATATCGAAGGTTGTCTACAAACGCAAGCTTTGATAACTTTTGCTGACAAAGAGAATTCGCTGGAGGATCCCTTGATCTCGATTGTTGGTAGCTCAACCTCCCTTGTTGTCGCTCTAAGCTTCATAACAATATTTCTCACTTCTTTATGGCACTGTCGCTTTGTAATCCGATCCAATATTACTGCTGTGGCATTGGAACTGCCAGCGCCTGTGTCCTTGTGATGCCTTCGACTTGGACTGTCACGACAGGATGTGTGACACGTGTGTTGTCCCTAACGTTCGCCACCAAAAATTGTTCCGATTGATCACAGATTTAGAGGCAATCAACTGTGCGGTGCTGGGTGCCAGTACGGTTGAAGCACAAACTCTTTCTCGCAAGTATTTTCTTTCTTTCCTCTCTTTTGACTACCTTTGAACAGTTGGTGATTTTATGCGTGGTATCCTCCCGCGCGCGTTGCGTTGAGAAATTCGTGCGTGTAGGAAATTGGAGCGTCAGTTTTTTCTACCTTTCCATTGATTCCTTGACTCTAAACTTTCCTTGACTCTGAACTTTCCTCGACTAAATATCGCGCCACTTCTTAAGCTCTTTCAGAAGATCTTCGAAACACCATTCCTGACAGCTTTCGTTGCCACGAACGAGATCTGCTTTAATCCCTTCTAACTTGTCCGAAACCGACTGTACATTTCCTTTCACATTGGCCAGTTTACCAAGCGTGCCGAGACTTTGAACGTTATATCTCAATTCGTTGTAGAAATCATGTATTTTCGTCGGATGACAGCAATGAAAGGGAGATTCATGATGTTGACTACGTGCGCATTGATAACGTCAGCTGTCTGTCCATATTCGGATTCGAGAATAGCCTTCGCTCTGGTGTACCCGACTACAGTGAATGACTATATTAGCGCAAACAGACTCTTAGAGAAGTTTTTTTAGATAGGAAAACTTGCTTAAGGTCGTTATACTCGACGAGTCCATTTCGGATTTAGATTTCCCCGAAAGTGGAAGTTACCCTTTGATTTTTCCACTGAATTTTGTTATTGGCAGCTTTGGTAGCTTAGAGGCAGATGATTGTTTATTGTTTATGTTTTCGTTTCCGCTTCCTTTGTCTTCTCTTTTCGCGTTCTTTTTTTGTTCGAGTAATTCTCGTTTGAACTCCAGGTTCTTTTTGTGATCGTGGGCCGCCTGACGTTCTTGTTCTCGGAGATCTCTTTGTTTAGTTTGTTGAGCCAGCATTCTTATGTTTTCATCGGCCTTTGTGAGTTTATCTTCGCATTCTTTGCTGCAATTTCGGTCTTCCTCTTGGCTCTTACCTTTTGCACACGTCTTATTCTCTATAGTTTTTTTGAGATTGTTCACCGCATTGGCAATATTCACGATCGATGCTTGTTGACATTCAGATGCTTTTCGATCATTCTTTAGCTGTCACCTCCTTAGTTTTGCCTTGTCTGAATTTCAGAGCCTTGAATTTGCTCGCTAGTTTTGTTGGCAGCTTTTCCATGATTGTTAGTTAACTTGGGTTCTTGCTATTGTTCAAGCTAAGTCACGTTTCCGTATCCCGTCGGAGGTGCCACTGTGTCATGAATCGCCCCCTTTTAATAGTATCCACGACAACTTCACAAAACAAATTTTAAAGACTTTATTCAGTCAGATTACATACAGTCTCGCTTTCTATCCACCCAAAGTTTTTTTTTTCAAATCTACATGACCCACGTGTATTTGACTGACACTTCCGGTCAATTACGTCATTAAAACATGCGAACAACCACCAATCTCACCGAAAGAGGAGAAAGTTGGCTTAATTTATGTAATTTCTTCCTCAAATATCCAAACCACGTCTCAGTAGTGATTTCCTTTGCAGTGCTCAAATTTTTAGGCTTTATAAAACACAAGCTCTGATTGTTTAAAACAGCTTCAAAAACGTCGCAAATTCACGGTTGCAAGGTGTCTATTCATTGTGCGAATCGTTATCCCCATATTTCCAGTGAGGTTGCATTCAAATTCCTCCCCTGGCTTTTTGCAATTACAAAGCTACTTAATAATTAGGATGACAATCTTATCAAGTATAGAAGCCCTTGCACGTGATCAAATACATGTATCTAATTACACAATGTAGTCATTGAATATTAATAAGTTTTTGAAGTCTATAAATAAAGTACAATTATAATGTGTTAGACATACTCTGGTACATGTATGCTGTATTAATGTGTTTGAATTGTATGTGTACTTCTATGTGAGCATGAACGTGTCCGTAAGTATGACACTGAAGTTCATTTTGGTTGGATAATAACTTTTTAGGGTCACACTGCGGAGATAATATCATGTTGCTTCAATGAAACAGGAGACCAGCTATTAACTGGATCATTTGATCACACTGTTGGTGTTTGGGATGTTAAAAGTGGAAGGTATTAAAATACTAGTTTGACAACTATTATTCTTCTTGAAAAAATTGATAAAGCGCGGCAAGTGTGATTTATAATAGCTGTATCATCCACACGTCCCATGCGAACTATATTGGAGCCATACTGCTACACGAGCGCCCAGCGAAGGGAAATATAGATGCAGTAGTTTTTCTCCTGAGAAAATGCGTTATCTTATTATTGGAATTCAATTTCTAGAGCATTAATTATGAATATTGAACAGTTAGGCACATGTATCCAGTGAATATTTCTGTGCTGTATTGGTGCTAGGGAAATCGTTTCATATAATCCAAAAAAAAAGAAAACTATTTGAAATAGTGCTGGACAGAACCTAAGCTGACGTAAACTTGAAACAAACGTTAATTGATAATCGTGTTCGTTAATATGTCACAGCCACCTGACATTCCTTCATCCTAAACCTTTAAGATTCGAGTTATCAACGAAACGAGGGGTAGAAACGGTAGTACTTTGACTTTGTTATAAAGTTATACTTAACTATTATCAACCTCTGTCTTGTCTCGAATCCTCAATATTCAGAACAACAGTGCTACTTATAACATGTTTTATCTTATACGTTTTCCTTAGTAGTTTCATACACTTTTTTTCTAGACGTATACACACGTTAATCGGACATAGAGGAGAAATATCAAATGCTCAGTTTAATTTTGATTGTTCCTTAATTGTTACTGGGTCAATGGTAAGATATCTGTGCCTCCATTTTCGTAACTACAGTACATAGCATATGCACTGAGACGCTGCCATTTTCCATATATTGTGTTGTTGACTGAATAACTTAAATTAAACGGACGAGCATTGTCATAAGATGAGATATTTTCATTTTATTAAACAAAAACTCCGAATGGTTGTTGTTCCTCAGTTATATCATCATATGTGATCCGTAAGTTAGAGGTTAATTACGTCGAACGTCGCCCAGATACCCCCAAAAATTCTTTTATTCAGGATCATCTTAAGATATTTTTAATTCGACGGTAGTGGCGGGAATATATTCCAGACATTCCAAACTGGCATGGCTGTCTTCGTAAATCTTACACCATTTAGAATATTATGTTGTTTTCCTTGTTACTGATGTAACCGCACGTAAAGAATATTATGTTCTGAAATACTCTTTCATTCTTGTCAGGATAAAACGTGTAGAATATGGGATTCCTCTACTGCTAAATGCATTGGAACATTACGGTAAGTGTTGAAAATATATTTTTGGTACCTTTTACTAACCTGATGTAACGTCACGTAAAGTTGCATGTCTTTTTTACGATGTATTGCAGTGGTCATGACGATGAAGTGTTGGATGTTGCCTTTGATTATACAGGAGAGCGTATTGTTACAGCCTCATCAGACGGTACGTTTCCACTTACACTGTTGGAACAGTTATGAACCGATAAGCGGGAGGATGGTGAGTGTCAGTTTACGTGGGGAAAAAATAATATTTGTTGTCGTTTGGATCGGTTAAGTCATCGTTTATTTGAAGCAGTTCCAACTTAGTATCATTGCTGAGTTACTGAGTCATATTATCGCAACCTTTCGTGTGGAACATACAACTTGTCTCTTGACATACCTTTTTACATAACTAACTGTTGTGTACGATTCTTATCGCTGTTAATGGTAAATAGCGATTAATGATGTAAATGACCGATTGCTATAGCCATGTCGTATTAGGTATGTGCAATTGCTCCTGGATAACCCTTGTCCAGGATACAATCGCAGCTTATATTAGTGTTACTAGATTGCATCCTTGAGCTATTATTGAGCAAGAGATTTAGAAAAAGCCGGTATTTTCCTTCAAGGCTTTTTAAATGAACTTGAGGGGCTAGTTATTTAAAGCTTACTATTATATTTACTTAAGGAACTGCTAGAGTTTACAATGCGGTTACCCATCACTGTATTTCAAAGCTTGAAGGGCATGAGGGCGAAATATCAAAGGTAAGCGTTCTTTCCTTTTTCGCACTTTATGTAAAATTAACAAACACTGTAACCTAAAACCAATATCGTACTGAATTTTTGATACGTGTGGGGAGCTGTAGGGATATTGAGAGTTTATTAAATTTGTGTATATAAGATATAGCGTCGATTTTTTTATATGAGTTCGTTGGTACGCCGATTGGGATTTTCCATACAGTGAGATTTTTGAAATATGGAGAACACTTGTTTGTTGTAAATAACACTAATATTAACTCAGACTTTTTACTACTATCGTATAGTCCCCGAGCACAGCACGCACAGCGCGCTGCGAGGGTACTAATCTCGACGTGCCTAGGGTCCATTTGCCCGTAATGTGACCAGCGAAACAAAAACTCGCTTCGCGCTCATATCTTGCGCTCATATCAAATTCCTTATTAACATCGTTTGTTCGGTCAGTACGGGAATTTATTTGCCCTCGGAATTTACGCTCATACCTCGCTTTTTTGTCACTCAGTCCGTACGAAATCCTCGGGCCAATACTTTCCCGTACAGACCTCACACTTGGTTAATAAATAATCAATATATGGATCTTAGGCCATCGAACCTAATCGCGTCGTTACTCAAAATGCTGTGAAAAAGAATAGTAATTCAGAAGCTTCTGACTGAGATTTTATTTCATAACTATTTTTAAGTTAATCGTTGATACACGTAATTATTTTCAACGTAAACTTACATCCAAAGGACTTTTTCACAAGCTGAAACTGGTATTTTTGGCCAAGTATTTTTATTACTATGGAATTTGTAAAACCAACAAAACGCGTACAGAGAACGAGAAGTAAAAAGGTAAAAAAGAAAAGCGACATGAGACCGACGAAGAAAGAGCTGAAGGATGGCGGAAGAGGAGTAAAAGCGACAAAAGTTGGTAAGCAAGACATCAGAAAACGAAAAGTAAATTGGCAAAGAGTAGATATTAAGCTTGCGAGACTCGCCCAGAAGCGACTGTGAGTAAAGGTAAGAAAAAACAGTATCTGCGAGTAGGCAAGAATGTTACGAGGTGGTACAGAGAAGCGAAAGGCGAGGTTGTGTATCTTACTAAGTACGTCAGATCCTGCTTTCAAGTATATTAGCATGTAGATGTTAAATTGTAGAAAACTAGCTCCTAGAGTAGAGATCTTTCTATGTGTAAATAGTGAAAAATACTGTCAGTGATGTTTTAATGAAATGTAAATAACTTTTTTGGAAACGTTTAGAAATCTGGGCAACATTACAAGCCAGACTACAAATCAAAGTCTACCGCAGTGTGACATAAATTTTTTATACCTGATTCTCCTCTCCACAAGAAAAGGGGAGTGATTTTACTGATTAAGAATTGCAGTCTAAGTATCTGCTTAACCCTAAGCGTTGACTTCTGAGGGTGCATCCTACTATATTGCACTGACTAAATGCATATGATCTTACTTGCCAAAAGGATCACTCTGTTATTGAACTACGTATCTGTCAAAATTTGTTGTGTTATACTTCTTGATTATCATTAATGAACTACTCCTGGTGAGACTCCTTTCTCACTTATTACCTACTTACTTTGCATAGAATGCCATGGTGCCTGCATAAATGACAAACTAAACGTTTTGTCAGTAAGTGCTTTAATGGGTTTAGGTTGTCCATGTCTCCAGATTGTTTTCTTGTAAAAGATGTAAAATTATTTACTACAATCAGTCTAATCTATCTGTTGCAAGGTACTAAGATGTGAATTATAAATTTCAAAAACGGCTGGCGATGAGGCCATATGTTCTGTCGAAATAGACAAATGACAATGTATATATACAGTGTAAGTTGTTGGGTGAGAGACTAAAGTTGTCAGACACCTACCCAATACATGATTTATAAATCCTATTCGTGAAATAGACAGTTTTCTTCAGTAACATGAGTCAGACTTACTGAACAGTAAACACCTAGGATTATGACTTATAATACAGTCTTATAGTCTGACAGTGTTATATACAAACATTCTTTTATTTCACAAATACCACGGCAAGTCAAATTTTAAAATGAAATTTGGTTAAATATGAGGTTACATGGCACATAACTTATGAGTACAATATGTAGGGTGAATCAATAAAAAACTATTGTCTTAATTGGCTTCATAGGGTAATTATGAACAAGAGCATCCAAGATATGTTTCTACTGTACATGTTTCAGAGTTAAATATAATTGGATGGTTATACTTATATGTTATGTTGCTTAAACAAAGTTGGTTAATTGTGGTTTTGTTCTCTTTTCAATGCAAGTTTTTATTGAACTTTTAGCCACAGCGAGCGCTTTTAAACTTACCAGAAGATAATGCTATCAGAAGGAACAAGAGCTTTAACTGAAAACAGCACTTAGAGAGCCAGTTGCAGAAATGGAGTTTATTGTAGTCTGTGGTTAAACTATAATTGAAATTCCACAGTCTGTCTTGAAAATACTATGTCAGCGAATAACAAGTAATGCAAAAGAACAAAAGCTTTGTACATCGATGAAGAGTCATTCAGCTGTAGTTAACGTTTCTATAATTGGGCCACAGTGTATGATATCCTAAAGAATTCGTACCAAGTCAGTGCCAATATATAATAACTGTAATGATTGACAGGGCTTTAATTATCTGTTGCAGAACATTGATCAGTCACTGTTGAGTTTGCAGCTACCGGTACTAATGTATGCTGTATGTAAACCGAAGATGCATACTGTTACTTACTTTGCAGGGGCTCTGATTAAGTCTTTGGTTTTAATTCAGAAGATGTAGGAGAAGCAACTTAGCAAGGATAAAACAATAAATAGTTTAAGCAGATGACAAATTTGATAGCTTCTTTGTAAAATAAGGAATATGTGACATAGTTTCACGCTACTCTGGCTTAAAAAGTTTTGAACGTAGCTTACAAAACTGCTGTTCATTGGGTCATAAACGGTAGTTTTGTAAACTTCGTTCAGAACGTTTTAAGCTTGAGTAGCGTGAAACTACGTCTGATTATTCACCTTGCAGCGTTGGGAATTTGTTCACAAAGAATATGTTATCCTTATAGGAATAACCTAGGCAAAGACAATTTTAATGAAGAAGGGGTAAAAACATCTTTTGAATTTCCACTGCACTGAGCGTGATTACACCAATCTTATGCCAGTAATTGATCCTATTTTTAATACTGTTTTTCTGAATGTCCAGTTACCAGTTGTGTTATGTATGTCCTGAAAATCTTTAATGTATAAATCATATTAGCTTTTTGTAATCTGCCAGTACACATTACGAGGGTCAGTCAAAAAGTAATGTACCCAGATTTTTTTTTCACCACTTAAAATGCTTCAATTTCCCCCCAATTTTAACAGAATCTAAGTCAATATAATATGTATTCTAAGTAATTTTAAAAAAAAAAACACAATCAGTTGCAAATAACCTACTTCCTGTCAGCCATTTTCAAAATGGCTGCCCCTCTTGAAGCTCGTCGGAAGCAAAGAGCTGTGATCGAATTCCTTGTTGCTGAAGGTGAAGCCCCTTTTAATGGAGTGTCGACGTAGTAGCGGTGTTCTAGTTTAGGAGTACATTTGTATTTTGTCGAACAAATTTGATATTTTCTTGGAAAACCGAGACAAAGATTATGGAAGTGTCTGGTCGTGCTGTCAGTTGTGGTATCCGAACACTTTTATGTTATAAATTTCCTTTAGTTTGAGAATGACATTCCGTACACTTTAATTAGGGGCGAATTACATGAAGAATTTTAGCCTGGATTCACAGAAAGTTGTTATGAAAGTTTATCACGATTTCTTCAATGTATTCAGCCCTAAAATAGGAAACGTAATTAGTGTGAAAACTCTTCTTTTCGTTACGGCCCTAAAATGGATTTTAACTAATCTATCGAGAGAGATCTCTTCGGCTGGTAGTATCGTCTGGTGTTAGCTAGAGTGAAATGATACACTTACTCAGACCGCAAGTTGTTAAATGAATATTGACATTCATGGAAGAAACATAAACTTCGAATTATGGATGAAAAATAGTAGCCTTCAAGAACTTGGCTCTGTGACTTTCTAAAATCTAAAACTTGACTTTCTAAAATCTATTGACGGATAATATTGGTATACCTTTGCCGGTACACCGATCCCGGTAGCTCTCTTACCGACCATCCCTGTTACAGACGTGGCTGCACATGATCACAGTGTCTCGAGTCAATCTTTGACGCCATCCTGGTTTACCGTTGGTTCGACCTGCTACAAAATTGGATTTGCAACTAACCTTCCGATTCAACAAAAGGAAGTCAGCGTCGCTCTGTTTTACGTAGTAATCGTCAGTAATATTCCTATTCATATTATACCGAGGAAAGTTTATCTGATGATAATCTGCCTTTTCAAATGGTTTTTGCTCTCCCCTTCTTTTTAGGTACTCGTTTACGTTCGTTTTGCATTGTTTATATATGGGACCAAAACCGAGCGGGAGGTCTTTTATTGAAATTCAATACGGAGCTCGATCAATTTTGAATTTCAATGAAAGACGACTACGAGGTGTTTATGTTGTTTATGGACCTATCACACCCATTTCCTATTGTTCCCAAGAATTTTTGAAAATATTGGCTTTCCTACAAAGAAAACCATCAATCGATATTTAACCCATTCAAGTGGTTGGACATTGCTTTTTTGTGACAGAAGCTCGGAGCTGCAAATATATTGAATTCAAACAAAATAAATCTCCTAGTGTAAAATTAGACTGGCTTTAACAAACTATACATATGCAAAGCGAAAAGTTTGTTCATTACGAATAGTACTATATGCATATTGTATGGCAACCGAAAAAACTGCATGATACTAGTGGCTTTGTGTGTTATTGAGCAGTGGAGTCTGAAGATTCTGGTCCTGAAATGTATATAGCTCGATTAAGCCTACTGTGTGAAAAAAATTAAGTGATTACAGCAATTGTGAGAAAATCTTGAATATTGGAACAAATGGAGATAGGCAGAATATTACCATATACGAAGAGCAATATGTGGCTGATACTTGCTTTGCAAAGCCAGTGTCGGACTGCAAAATCCGAGCTGAAATAGGTGATTCTGTCCCAAAATCGACGAAGTACAAAGACAAATGGGCTGTTAACCTTTTTGAGAGCTAGCGAGAGCAGAGAAATCTAAGAGTATGGAATAGTCACGGAAGCAAATATCCAGATTTGCAAACAATACAAGATAGCCTGGATGTTACGTCGGACGAGGAACTGAATCACACGTTAGCATCTTTCGTTTGTTAGGTAAGAAAGACTGATGGAAGTAGATATCCGCAACACCCTTCATGGCATAATCGCTTCAATTCAGCATTTTTTAAAGGAAAAGAAAAGCCAGTCAGATTCTTTAATGACATTACTCTAGCCCAAGTGTGCAAGATGGAAGTACCAATGTTTTCTACCGGAGTGCTTTGAAGTGTCCTAAACCCAGCTGTTGGTACAACTCTGTTCCCGTGGGTCATAATTAACTGGCTTCCACGGTAAAATGATTATGCGACCAGGCTGAGATTTCTAGCTTCCGGACTAATCATTCGTTACGAGCCACTGCTGCAACACGAATGTATGATATGGGAATAGATGAACAACTTATCTGTGAAAAAACTGGTGAGCCAATTATGATTATGTTATATTTAAAGTTTGACGGTGTACTAATAAAAGTTTCATTTCAAACTTTAGGTCGTCGAAGCAATACTGTCACAGAGTACCAACGAACGTCCAGAGAACAAGAGATACACGTGTCCGTTACTCTGTATGACTTAAAAGTAGCAAAAAAAACCCAAAAAGGAAGAAAGCCTTCCTGATGAGAGTTACGTGACTGAGAAGAAAAGCCCAAGAGAGTGTGAAAACGACGGTGAAAATCCTTCAAAGGCACCGATAAACATAAGTTTTAATTTGGTTGTAAAAGTTTTTCTGAGGAAACGAGCTTGATGAACGTCCTCTGTTGTTCTGTAAATTTTTTGTTGTATGTAAATTCCTTGGTATTCACTTGCTGTTTGGGTTAAATTTTGATATTGTGCGTTCAATCCAGGTCTTGAATTTGACGCTTTCCCCTCTAAATAAGCAAAAGCCGCGCCCAACTTTCAATGCGAGGTCTTGGGTAAAATACCAAAACCGACTGGAAACAATAGAAAATGGGTGTGGTAGGTTTATAAAGTGAAGTAATTTAAAAATAATTTAATACAAACTTTATACTTTGTCGCAAATCCAGCCTTTCAGAAAGCTAAACAATGCCTTGTCAAAAACTCAGCCATAAAAAGTGTTTTTTTAAAAAATGAGCTTTGTTAAACGTGTGAACGTCGATGTTTAGCGATCTTCACAAAACCCGAAGGTTCATTTAATCATGCGAAATACCTTAAAAAAACTTTAGCATTAAAAGTTTACTATGTAACGTATCTTTCGTCATGTCAGTAAGACCTGTGTTTTCATTGGCTGGTGTAGGCATGTTTTAATCCTCAAGGGACAAGAATCTTGACAGCTAGTAGTGACAAAACAGCGCGATTATGGGACCCCACAACTGGGGAGTGTGCTCAGGTGAGTCCATTTGTCTTCAGTGGCGTTTCTTTCAAATTTCAAGAATTTACGTGAGTACCTAAGCAAACTGGTGACGGTTTTTCACAAATCTCTATAGCAAGACCTAAAATAACAGTCGGATATTTAACAACACATCTACTAGGCTAACAATTCAATCTGACAGTTCAGATGACTGATGTCATGTAAAGCATGACCTCTGCGGAATGGTTGATGAAAGTAAGTTTAGTGCATTGATTAATCGATGAATACTTTGTTCTCAAAATTGTCGTAGTAAAACTGCCATTGCTATAACATACTGAAAAGAAGACATTGATCGTAATGTAGTGAAGCTTGATAATTCAATAGAGGCATACCGATGTGACAGGCTTTGTCGTGACATTCAGTACAACGTTGGACCTATATACGGTGTTTGAAATCCTCCAGTTACAGCGTGTTACCAGAGAGCGAAAGTATTATCGACGCGTTGACATCCTGGAAAATCCATTTTACGAACTAATTGCATGCGTCTTTGGTCAACATGTCCAACGGTCCTTGAGTTGTTTTATTATTATTATCATTATCATTATTATTATTACTATTAACATTATTATTTAATTTTATTATTGTTATTATTTAATCTTATTTACGAGTACGGTAATCCGTCAGGTAATATAGAGTCTGATTTCAAAGGAGCCGTACTGTTGCGTGCCGTATTCTGTGCCTTGCTGCTGCGGTCGAATATATCAAAAATCAACTAAAATCATGAATTAAATCTTTGATCAAACCTTGATCCAAGTTAATAGACATATTTGACAATACGGTGCGTCGTAGGTAATCAGGATTGCGTCATGCAGTGCAGTAAACAAATAGTGAAGATTGTCCTGGTGTGTAGAAATTCTTTTATAAATTTGTGAACACGTAGATATTTAAGCCGAAACTAAGGAGACATATATTATACTCATTAAAGTTTATATTTGGAGTGTAAATAACCAAAAAGTTTGGGAAACTGCCGGAACTTAACTGTAGAGAAACTGACTTTTCGAGCGAAGGCCCTTCGTCGGAGTGAAACGAAAAATACAAAAAAAGTAGATGGTGCTTTTTTCTCGTTATAAAAACACCACTTACTTTTTTTGCATTTCACGTTTCACTCCGACGAAGGGTCTTCGCTCGAAACGCCAGTTTTTCTGCACTTAGGTTCCAGCAGTTACCCAAGCCCTTTGGTTATCTACAACCAGCCGACGCAGCACTCTGTTTTGCCCGAGCGGGCGAGGCTACTAATCTTGACGTGCTCCAGGTTTAAGAACAAAATCTCGCTTTTCGTATAAGTATATATCAATCTCGTACCCAGGACCATTTGAGGGGTTGGGCCAAAATGGCAGGGGAATTGGTCCCGGCAATGGCTAGGTTAAAATGAACAATATACTGTTCATATTATAAATTAGGACTCAGACCCTTTTAACCGTAGAGTTTTTAGGCTTTAAACTTGGACTTTTGTGCCTTTTTTCATAATTTATTTGCCAAAAATTTGCTAGAATAAAAGATATTTGAACAGTACACTGATTTGGCACGAGTTAAATTCACAAAAACTTTGTTTTTCCTCTGAAAAGAGCTCTGACAGAGCAGGCGATGTTGAATTTTGACTTCAAAACAAAATACTTCGATTGGACTTAAATGAAAAATACACTACAATTTATAAACTTGGGTTGTTTTTAGTTCAGTATAAGGTTTTTAAAGCTGGTTGCAGCCTATCAGTGTTTATGCTTTGCTGTGTACTCTTTACTTGAAAGAACTCTTAACGTTTCCGACGGATTGTTGCAATACCGAGTGAAAATCACTGAATAATTTAAAAATTTAAACAACGTAACATATTCACAATGTTTCTGAACTTCTTGTTCAAACGTTTTTAGGCTCAGATTCTGGGTTAGATAAAGGTTTATTTCTGTTGAAGTCCAACACATACAAAGCTTTTACATACTCAAACTTCGGCTTCGAATAAACGTCTGGTCAAGACAGACGAAAAGACTCAACTATATCAGTTCTTTACTGCTAAAAGAGTATTTAGCTTACCGGTTGTGAATAAGAGTCAGAACGGTAATTTTCTTTTCTCTCAGTAGATAAAGTACGGCAAATTGTTCGAATAATCTTTCCTAATCAGGACGGGGCATCGTTTTGTTGAATAGTTTTGGCTGCACTAAGTTTTTCTGTGTAGCCAATGACAAGCCGCCATACATACTCAGTTGCAGCGATAGTTCAGCCTTTACCAGGGCCATTTTGGCCCCACCCCTTGAAATGGCGCTGGGTACGAGGTTGAAGTATATATATTTGTCAACCTCGTTCCCAGGGTCCTCTCATAATGGCGCCGGCAAATGAGAAGATCCTGGTAAAGGCTGGGCTGATTCGCTTTCTCATTGGTCCAGTGTTTGACCTTGACAAAAATCAATAATTCTTTCTTCATCAAAGTACGATTGTTGGAATATGTCACCTTTGTTGTTAGTTTTACCTTTACTGATTGTTTTAAAATGATATTTAGAGTCGATACAGTAAAGGAAGGTATAGTCTACAAACGTTTTTACGTTTTGCTCCGAAGAAGGGCCATCGCTCACAACATCAGTTTTTCTATCAAAAGTTTCCGCAGTTCCCTGACCCTTTTTTCTTTATACACATATTTCTACTTTTGTACTGAAGTTTATACTTAGACAACACATGGTTGCAAATTTAAATTTTTGTTTATATTTATTTTCGTTGTATTATACAAGAACAAGATATCAACATAAAACAGACACATGAGTATTTCAAGAGCTATGGTCAATTTTCAAAATATATGATTTGCTATGTTTACAAGTATTGCCCCAAAAAAGAAGATGTTCCTATTGTGGCTCACAGGTTACCATATGGACAGTTTGTCAACTGGGTAGATAGAGAAGGAAAAAGATTGAATTGATGCTCCACAGGTGATCTGCAATTATATTGCTACTGGAATGGGAGTCGACAAGACACCAACAGCAATAATTAAGAGCTTCAAAGTCTACAGCTGAAGTTCAGGATCGATCTTATATGCATACAATTTGCATCATTCTGATACATCTGCTGTAGAGTACACACTGTATTTTCTAGAATAAATGCCCTCATCTAATACGATTTCAGGACCTCTCCCTTCGCTGCCCGTACCTATAATCATATTTGATTCACCTGTAAAGAAACACTAAGAACCCTGTACACCCAATGATTTTAAGTAAAAATATCTCGAACAGAATCAAACAATTGTATGAATTATATTTTTATTTAAGGGGGCGATTACCGAATAATCCCCCCCGTTTGAACGTTGGAAACTATTAAGTTCAAACCAACTAAAGTATAATTCTTATAATTCAATCGCACGTATTTATTTTACATCTAACTAGACGAGCAATTTAGAGGAGCGAAGTTGATTTGTAACACAAATATTGGACAGTTTAAGACTGATAAAGGTCGATTAAGAGGTGAAAATCGTGAGATGGACGGTAATTCTGCAATCGTCTTGGAGATATTGGGATACTTGGACAATAAATAGTGGTACCATCTTAACAAATATTGATATCTAGCCATTCAGACAGAAAATTGATACAACAGCAGTTAGTATCATGGTATATAATACAGATGAAAGAAAACAGATCCCTCATAGCTAAACACAGCTTTAGAGAACTGCAGAATTCTACTGTATTAAACTTATATATTGAATGACTGAGGTTGTGAGGTAATGAAGAGGTTGTTTGCAGCCTTTACCAGGGTGTTCTCATTTCCTAGCGCCATTTTGTGAGGACCCTGTGGACGAGGTTGATATATTTGTATAGACGTTTTTCATAAATGGCGGACTTAGCACGGAATCATGCAAATTTTCAATCAAAACAAATCTCAAGAAACGTTCTTTTATGGTCACCAACCAATAGGATGCTAGGATTCATCCGTTTTTTGATTCATTCTGTTTCAGCTGTGTTTAGACGGTGTCAGAAAAGGTAACTCGAGAGTATTTCAACCACTAAGAAACATTTTTTTACACGTTTAAAGAGCCGACACGATATTTATTGCAAGGTTGACATATAGGCGGTGTTGCTCGATAAAGTACTGAACGGAAAAGTCTCTTTTTTGTATTTTAGTGGTACAGAACGCAAGCACTTTTGCTCATATAACTGCTAAATTATCATGGTTTATAGGCGTTGTAAGCACCTGCTGCTCCAGAAACCTTGAGAACAAGAAAGCCTCGGATCTTTCTTCAACATTCTTAAAGAAACTTAAAAAACATTCTCTAACAACCATGGTCGATGGATACTTTTTCTTACAGTTTAGGACACGTTTCTATCTGGGAAGATGTGCTTGAGTGCTTCGAAGTTTGGAAAAGCATAAAATTACTGAGATCGCTTCGGCACCTTTGGAGCGTGTTTATCAAGGGTTAAATATTTGCACGTTTTTGTCCAAATAAAATGTTTGTTTTACTTGCTTTTTTTGCTCTTTTATTTCGTGAAAGCCCCGCTAGATCAAATCAACTTCAGCAAAGTATTTTAAGAATACCTTTCCACATTCCTATTTGCTCTCAACATTATTTTCAAGTCTTTATGTTAATTAATTCTAATATTAATTCAATATACCCTTCATTCAACATTACAGTCCACATAAATACAGAATTCATGACTATGCGCTCGACAACGCCCTTTGTAGCTTAGTTAATTCTTTCGTTTAAACAAAGTTCGGGAGGAAAAAAAGGTGAACGTAAACATGCCTAGCAGCAGTTTGAATTTTGTAATCTTTCCACAGTTGGTAGTAATGTTTCAATGGTTGAGTGGCCTAAGTCACTAGTTTTTATTCATGTTTTAGATTCAGGGTTCCAATTCTCGGCAGTCCTACAGGCTTCTTCTACTCGTATTTTTTCTATTTCTTTTTTTTCTGCCTTAGTTTGTTGTTAATTAATTTTTCTTTTTGTTTTCTTTACAATTGCCATTAAGCAAAATGTTCAAATTTGCATCAGCTGCGAAATTTTCAGACTTTTTTTCTTGTTGATCCCATTCTCTGACCGAAGCTCCTCAAAGAGGCTATGCATGTATGAGACACTCAGTTGAGGAGGTACTCGATTTATCAGCAATTCATTAGTTGCAACTGGTAATTGTCATTGTTTTAAGGCGACGTTTGGCTCACAGTTAACTACTTCTACACATCTCATCTTGTAGTAAGGACGATTAGTCAATAAAAAGTAAAATTGTAGGCTTTTTGCCAGTCTTGAAAACCTGTCGACTTAGTTGGATTTATCAAGGAGTATGTTAAAATCGTGGGCCAGGAGTATTTTCGTACCACGTATTTCTAGTTATATATGTGGAGTGTATTTATTGTTGTGGACACAGTTTTTAGTGAAAAAATATAAATTTTGAGTGATGATGTTTAGTGATGATGTTTAGTGTCGTTTTCGAGTAACACCTCGCTCATTTTCCACGCCTGAATACTTCGGCATTTTTCAAGGAATTGTGTAAATTTACTGGGTCATAGTATTTATTGCACAATAAATTTCACTATTCGTGCATTTTTATTGGTCGTTAGCCATGATCTATTAAAGAACAAACACATCACTAAAAAAAACAGTGAACCAGTCACAATTCTCCGTGTGTTCATCACGAACCAGTGACGTTGCTTCATTTGTGTAGATCATGAATCACGACAGATTACCGTTTTCGTATTTTTCAATGGCCCGAAAATTCCCCATAGGCTTCCAATAATCATTTTATATATTTTTCTTGTATTTTTTTATTTGCTTATTGTATAAAACAAATAGATTTCATTTTTCCGTTGTTTGTTCGGTAACAGATGCACAGAAGACGCCATTACGTGGTAAGAACAGCCGCATTTTTTGTTCTTTCCATGTTGTGACGTCATCGGTGCATATATAGCTGAACAGACAACGGAAAAATGAAATCTATTTGTTAAATAACATTTTGCCCCTATATGAGGAAACTCAATCTACAGAGCGTAGAGTGTAGGTGTTTTGCAAGCTTGGATATGAACAACGAAAGGCTCGTTCTTCAAGCTTTGTGAAAACTCAGAAAAGTTACATCAGATTTGTCGTCGAGCCCTCATGGCCCAGTGGTAAGACAACCGTACCGGCAATCGGGAGACGCGGGTTCGATTCCCGTTGGGGAGCTCACAACTTTTCTGAGTTTTCACAAAGCTTGAAGAACGAGGCTTTCGTTATTTTGCCCCTAATTAATCACTGAAGTTGGTGGATTGATTATGTTTTTCCTCTATGGGTACCGCTAACTAATATTTTTGTCAAAAAGTAATTTATACTGGACATAGAAACAAATTATAAAGGCTGATAGAGAACTGGGCAATCAGTGAAATAATTAACCCATTCTATAATGCTCGCACAATATTTTTCTCAGGGCGTCTGTTGTTGTTGCTGCACACACCGCCAACACAATTAAGACCTAAAATGTGACGTGCTTCTGTTGCACCACTGCAAATGATACAGAATCAAGGAAACTTATTTTATTGAATGGCGTAACAGGGTAAATTTACATAATCTCTTGGAAAATGCTGAAACATCGAAGCGTAGAAAATAAGTGAATTGCCACTGGAGAACAGCGAACGCCACCACACATCGCCACAAACATTAATGTTTATCACTAAAAACATAATCTTCAACAATAAGCACACTTGAACTATAAACCTTAATGTGTATAATATGTCTTGCCTTAGCTTAGAACACTCTGTATTCGCACTATTGCCCATGATGCACCGTTTTGTCGAAAACGTCTATAAAATACTCTCGGGCAAAGTCCTTGAAAGCTTTTTCTTCGCTAATTGAAAATTGCCAAGCGTCGTCAAGCGCAGGTTTATCTATCTGATAAGCCTTCAAACGCCTTAAAAATGCATTTTATGGCCGAAACATTGCATGAAAAAAGGGGCTATTCTTTTTTAAATCTTGTTTAAATCTGTAACTGCTTGGTTAACAGACATAATGAGCGTTCGTAATTTTATAGCCTAATATTTTAATTTTCATCTTACATTATTATGAGCCTATAATTTTATGATATATCATTTTTTTAATAGTTTCTTTGTTCGTTTGGAAGTTAAACCGTTTATTATTATTACCGAAAATTTATCCGTTTATAATCTTATAAACTAATATTTAAAAATTTCACACTAAAAATTTCACGGTACATAGAAGTAACGAAACGTAAGTAAAATTGATTCATGAAATATCTCAGGGCTGTTACGATTTTATGACACTTCATTTAAATACAACCTGCGATCATCGCGGTTCTCGTTGTTTTTTCCATCGTTTTTGGTTTCATTCTTGTCACCATCGTTATTATGGTATCATTGTCGTCATCATTATTAACATTCTTAATATCGTCGTTACTTTAGGTTTTGCAAGGCCACTCTGACGAAATATTTAGTTGCTCTTTTAATTATGAAGGAAATATTATCATTACAGGTAAATTATCATTACATTACAGGTAAAAGTAAAAGTATTGCTGTTGTTTTGTCTCCTCAAATTGAATTGTGTCGGAATCATTGACTTTCTTTTTTGGAGCTTATTTTAACCACAGACGTGTAACATTAGTTAAGTTACTTATCGTTGTATCGTACTGATTGTTAAATTTATTTACTTTGCTAAGCAGACATGGAAAAATATTTTTCCGCATTCATCGTTAGGGTTGAGGTAGAGTTTTTTATACAGAGAAATGGACCGCATGATCAAATGCGAGAAGTCTCGAGTAGTGTAAGGGAATCAGTTGAGATTCCAAAGAGTCCCAAGATTGTGCGGGAAGAGCTGCCCCTAAACAACACTTGGTTAGCTCAGTTTGTAAAACAGATGTAGCGTTGCCTTTTTTTCTTTTCCTTTTTTTTCCCCATTTTAATTGTGTATACCACGAATATACTGCAAAATTATCTATGCTATTTTTTACGAGGAGGTAAAAGTGCATACAGTTACAATTTAATTTTCACGATTAGATAGTAAAAAAACATTTTTAGTCGATAGTTCTTCGAGAGCCGAAGTAACATCAATTTCGCGACCAGCTCCCAACTTGACCTGTAGCTCAGTTGGTAGAGCGTCGGACTAGTAAACCGAAGTTCGCGGATTCGAATCCCTGCTGGGCCAAGTAGAGTTTTCCCTACTTGTCCGGTATGGTTCGTCACTCGGAGAAACATCTAACATCATTATTCTCTACCCAAGTTCATTCTTCTACTCAAGCCATGTAATAATACTGTTATCGCATTGCCATTTTCTTAACTTCCGTAAATGTTTGTACTCATATCGGACCCTTCATTGGGACGTAATGATGACTGTATGTTTGATTATTTCGTTTCAAAAGTCCAATTTAATTTTTGAAATTTTTTTTGTCTCCACATGTCCGTGTCCGTGTGTCGTTATCCCGCGTTTTTCATATAACCTTATTGTAAAGTGTTGTATTGTCAGTGGCGGATACAGGATTATAACCTTATTGTGAAGTGTTGTATTGCCAGTGGCGGATATAGGATTATAACCTTATTGTAAAGTGTTGTATTGTCAATGGCGGATATAGGATTATAACCTTATTGTAAAGTGTTGTATTGTCAATGGCGGATATAGGATTATAACCTTATTGTAAAGTGTTGTATTGTCAATGGCGGATATAGGATTATAACTTTATTGTAACGTGTTGTATTGTCAATGGCGGATATAGGATTATAACCTTACTGTAAAGTGTTGTATTGTCAGTGGCGGATATAGGATTATAACCTTATTGTAAAGTGTTGTATTGTCAGTGGCGGATATAGGATTATAACCTCATTGTAAAGTGTTGTATTGTCAGTGGCGGATACAGGATTATAACCTTATTGTAAAGTGTTGTATTGTCAGTGGCGGATATAGGATTATAACCTCATTGTAAAGTGTTGTA